>APFE030060026.1:39560-55128 GCA_000404065.3 Pinus taeda
AGGGAACAAGCTACAATTGATCAGATCATGGACACACAAATCAAGCACACTCGCCAATAGAATATCCAACTGTATCGAGTTGTCAAAGTGGGGAAACTCTTTCACTAGGACAAAAGGCTCACCAGGGACCAAGTTTAGCAGATGTTTGCTCATCTCATGGAGGAACTCAATGCAGTGGGGACCATTGCTTCTTGAGGGGGGAGGAATGATCTAGGTGGATATTGGTGGCCACATGCCAAGTCCACTTGGACCCCCCACCATTGTTTCTTTTAGCTTTCCAGTTTCCTTAATTGTAGCACAATTTACTGTTTTTAGCAGTTTATGGGGTCCTGAACTCCAAAGTTGTTTTGAGGCCCTAAATTATGTTTTTTGGGAAAACTTGGAGTAAGATGCATCCATGGACCAATTTTTCTCTTCCAAAAGTTGTAGCTCTAGGATAAATATTTCTAACGAGATATTGTCTGTGTCAAACGGAGATCATATGCCAAAGTTACGACCCCAAGAAGTTGATGTACCAATTTGCCCAAACGGGACCCACAGTTTGGCGTTTCATCCTCTAGGGTTAGATTTTTGGATGTTAATGGTTTTCCATTATTTCTTAAAACAAATAGGCCTTCTAGCCTCATTGTAAGACAGTTCAGAGGCATGTAGCTGCCACATCTCTTCGTAGAGATAAGCTACCGTCACCCTAGCTGGTTTATTTCCATTGTTGTTTGTAGGCATATTTCAGTATTTTATGTTAATTAAATGAAGTTTTATTTCCACTGCATCTCTGTGTTTATGGTTATCTCTATACTCCATTGTTTTCTTGTTTAAATCTAGATCAAGATATATTAATGGTGCCTAAGGTTCTTGAAATATATAGAACAACAATGCCTAAGTTTTATAATGGATGCTTGTATGCTATGAAGATGAATGATCAACCCATCAGTAGTGCTTCACAAAGGCATGAAGGGACCATAGGAAATTGAGCACAAAAACATTTTACTAAGTTTTTAGTAGACTAGTTTTAATGCAAGGCAAGGGATTCACATGCTTTTCATTTACACTAATATCCTTACTTCACTATCATTCAATAAAAAAAAAACCCCGTAAGTTGTGGGAAAGTGGTTTCGAGTCGTCAGACAAAAAATATCTTTATTGAATGTTAGACATACTAGTATGATTTAGCTTGAATCAATTGCTTCTAAGAGTTTGATTTCACATTCCTATTGTGTATTGATACTATTGTGCATAACAACCCATGTTTGACCTATTCATGATCCCTACTTGTTTTGAAATTACTAAGATTATTTTTATGTTGAATTAAGTTAATATGGTGATTTACAAAAGAATGAATGTTGTTGAAGGCCTTGTAATATAAAACTTCCAAATTTAATGAAATATGTGTTAGTATATAAGGGGAACCCATTAAAGTGATAATCTATAATAGCTTGAAAAATTTGTTAAAAAAAGGGACACTGAAATGTAGTTGCATAATTATTTTTAGTAAATTCCCAAAAATTTATATATTATGCTCCAATGTATCTTCAAAAAGGTACCAAAAGTCACGCTAACGTATTTGGAGAGATGTCAAAGGGTATTCTGCCTACCCTGGATCATTACCATGCTATTCATTTGCAACGTATACCGCCTATCCCTAGGCCTTATAAATATTCACATGCAAAAAAGAGTGAGATTGAGCATATGGTTCAAGAAATGTTAGAGGTAGGCATCATTGAAGCAAACCAAAGTTCTTTCTCTTCACTTGTGGTGATGCTTATAAAAGACAAAAGTTTTTGGAATGTGTGTCTAGATTATATTTAGCTCAACAAAATGACAATTGAAGACAACTTTTCAATTTTTGTCGTTGACGAATGATTAGAGAAATTGCATGAAATAATTTTCTTTAATAAGTTGGATATTTGTTCTAGATATCATAAAACTAGAATGAGGTAAGAATATTATCTGGATTGGATAGTTATATTGCTTTTCAGCCATCTCGATTCTTTCATGATGGAAAAAGTGGAGGAATCGGCTCATGGTATTGTTTTACTAGTGGGTCCCATTCTGGAAAAATAGAGTCTCAGACCTATTAGGAGAATTTTGAGGCATCAAATGGAATTTTTGGGGTAAAAATATTTGACTTTAGTGTTGTTATTTTTCATGCTATTCTAAACACATATGCATTTCCAACAATGTAAGAATCACGTCAACCAGGGTTGGTATGTGAAAGTTATGCCATTGAGAAGTTGACCTTCCTATTTTCACCACCATAATTTGAGAGGATGCCATGTGAGCCCCCATTATTATGGGAAAGGAATTATCCATGTGATTATGATGTAGAGTAATATATATGATTTTTTATTGTAACTCTTATTACGAGGCTAAGTAGTAAAACCTAACTGCTAGTAGGATATCATATTGAGTTATAACATGCCACTAGGAGGAAAAGGGATTTGTTTCTTTTGAGTGAATTTATTCCATAGCTGAGAAAAAATAACCAAGAGGGTAGGAGGTAGATCCCAAAGAGAGTATTTGTGCACTGTAGCATCCCATGGGCCACACAAAATACGTTTTTATACTTGCAGCCATATTTCCATACATAGAAATAGAGTGGAGTGGCCTCATCTTCTAGTTAGGGTTTTCTCCTGAAAGGGTTTCCAAGAGAATATCTTGTGTCAAATATGTGTGTGAGATATTTTATTTTGTTTTTCCATTTTTTTACATAAATATTAATTTTCTCACATGTGCTCTTAACAATAAATCTACGGATCCAGAAATCTAGTAAAACTGTAATAGTGTAGAATTTCAAAATTTTAATATAATATTATCACATTTGTTGTGAAAAACTATCGAAGTGAATATCCATGGAATTTTATGGATCATGTTGGTATCATATAAAGTTTCTCTGGGTATTTTGTGTATATTTGCAAGGGAATTAGAGCAGTTGGGTGAAAACTTGAAAAATGCTAATCATGGCCAATGAATTTGTGAATAATCTTCATGATCCTACAAAGGATAAGTTTTTTTGGCTGGAACAATAAGTCACTGATATAAACGATAATGTAAATCTCCTCATGTTGTCCCTAATCAATGAGCTTGGGATATTTTGAGAACATGGGCATTCAAATGAGGAGGAAAAATCAGAAAGGCGATCAAGAGATTGGGAAGAAATAAAGAACTAGCCAAAGAAAGAACTTAAAAAGGATCAAGCTTGTTCAAGTGCCATGAATCAATAATAGTCCCTGTTTAAAATGTAAGAAAATGGTTACCTCAAGCCATACCATCGTGATGTGGATGCTCTGAATATGAATTAGTAGTTGCAACAACTGGAAGTGTATTTTAGTGTCTATTAAATTGATGAAGAATGGAAGATATCATTCTCACCGCTAAAATTAGAGGGGCATGCCATAACTTGGTGGAAGATCCATAGATAGACCCAAAGGTTGGAGGGTGAACCTCTAGTGACTAAGTGGGAAAACTTTAAAACCATTATTATGTCACATTTTTACCCTATTGGGTATGTAGAGGACTAGTGGATCCAATGGCCGTATTTCAAGCAAATGTTGGGGAAAATAATGTAGGAGTACATTATAGATTTCAAAAAGATGGCCATAATGCTCATTGTCTCCCCAAATAATTCAGATATACTCCTCAGGCATTTGGGGGTTCTAGACCACCATCTACACGAGAAATTGATATTTTTGAAGCCCAAATCAGTGGACAACATTTGTGTATAGGAACAATATCTGGAGAACATAGGCCTAAAGAGAACATAATCAAGTGGATTAAAGAAGAAAGAGCAACCTGATTCTTCTAAGGAGGGGAAAAAGAAAAAAATGGGGGGATGATAAAAATATGGTAGTTACAACACACTAGTGAAAATATCCAAGCGACCACTGGAACATTGACGGTCATACAAAGAAATACCACTAGAAGTTGCATCCAAGGCTAAACCTAAAGAAAAAAGAGAATGAGAATAAGAAGAAGAATCACGCTAATTTGAGAAACCAAGTAGGAAGCAACTCGGATGTGGATGATAACATGGTAATTACATTAGTGCAATAGGAGGTGAATCTGAGTAGCCTTCAACAATGGGAAGATAAATAAATGATCAATCTCTTCCATATAAAGATACAAACCAAGAAGAGAAATATCATTGCTTAGTTTGACTCAGGAACACTAGTGAATCTATTTGCAACATAGCTTGTTGCAATGTTTCAACTAGAAGTTTATGATCATCGTAACCCATATCCACTAGGATGTGTAAATAAGGATGTAGAGCTAAAGGTAACAAAATAGTGTAAAAATAAACTTTCTATTAGCATTGAATTTATTGATGAAGTAGAACTAGTTGCTATTCCCCTCGATGTATGTGGATCCATGTTTGGGAGTCCCTATATGTACATGCAAGATGATATATTCATGAAAACTAACTCATCATCAACACACACAAAGGAAGCTCAAAAATTTAGCTAGTAACTGCCAACCAAGCCAAGAAATTGATCGGTTCAAGCAAGAACTATGTGTTATTGTTTTTAAGAGAAAACCAATCTGTAGAATAGTCAACAAGAGAAAACGAGTCATGTCTCCTTACAAAATAACCACAAAATAATATTGATACTTATATGAAATCCAAATTTCTTAGCAAAGGCTTATAAATTGAAACCACCAATTGTATTTTAATTAATGACCTTCCAAACCACATTATACTTATTATAAAAAATATATTCCATCCTCTTCTATCTAGACACTTAGTCATGGCAATTACCATAAAAATACCTTCACAACCAAGGTCCCAAATTAGAACACATTCAGATAAAGACCTCATTCTATAATGTGGACAAACTACCTTAAAATTGTGGCAACACACCCAATATAATTCAAATAGTAATATTTACATATGGATACCCCTTCTCGACCTTATTTACATGCTCGATTTGTATATAAGTGTCCTCACTACATAAATCCTGACATACTTTGGGGTTGTATCACTTGCCCCCCCCTTTTTTTCTTCTTTTTCCAACTTGCTACATATACCACAAAAAGGTTTCATTTGAACAACATCTATGATTTTTTATTTCATTGACCTTTACAAATTTTTATTCTCATTCTATCACGCTATACCTTATATTTTCTTCTTGATCTATATATGTATATACTTTACGCCTTTAACGTAAGACCTGAGAATCAATATTTCGAGATCTCCAACTATCTGTCTCAGAGGACTCCCATGAGATTACAACAATCCATAGTTACATGTACATTACAATAGTAATATCCTAGCTTTACATCTGTCACTGTAAAATTCCTACCATCAAGATTTTTGGGCTTGATTCTCTGATAACCACCTCAGGAGCTTCCCTTCGATCTCGCTCATTTTTCACCCCAGTTGGTGAAAGAAATCCACACAACTCTGGCCCTAGGGTTTCTTCCATTATGGTTTCTCCTCTATGTAGTGACTAAAATGATTTATTACACTAATATCACGTTCTCTAATCATTTCTAAGGGTTGCTTATTTGTTGATAGTGTTCTTTCAAAAGGTAACAAATGAGCAATTTCTCTTCTTCTTTTTTAAAGATTTTTTCTAGCGTTCTTCTTCTTTTGTTGTTGATTTCATGATTAGAATTTCTTACTAGGTTTTGAATTTCTCTTAGCTCTACAAGTAAGATAGGAGTAATTCTATATTTGCTTATCTACTCCATTTTTTTTACATGGTTGATTGTGGGCTACAAGTAATTATAAGTTTTATAATCTTCTCTGGTAGTTTGGATTGATGTTTTATTTGTGAATAACCTCTTAGCATTTTAAATGATTTAATGTAGGTTTTTTTACTATTAGTATGGTTTTGACTGCAGAGAGAGGGAAAATATACACACGCATTGCTATAGGTATATTCTCCTTGCTTGGACTTGTTGGAGATAGTACACACCTAGGACTTTCATCACTGGCACATGCAGACACTTAGTTAGAGCATGGGACTACATGCAAGATCCTTTCTACATGATTTAATCTATGATTTGCTCCTCCTTTTGCTTCGCAACTGGCTAGTTCTTTTGCATGATTTACTCCCTGATTTTCTCCTCCTTTCACTCCATAACTGGCTAGTTCCTCTGCAGGATTTACTCCCTGATTTGCTCCTCCTTTCACTCCACAACTAGCTAGTTCTCTCTGGAACTTATTGTAGGTTTTCAGTTCTCTCATTCATCACCACTATGATGCATTACCTTGGGAAATTCACCTAGTAATGCTATATCATGAGCATTGTAACCTATTTTCTGAATCAATCATTCTTTTTGTTCTTTCGATTCTTTTAGTGTTTTTTCTTTGCAAAACTGTGTGTTCAACCTTTACTAGCTAGATTCATCTATGTAGGTTTTCTAACACATTTATATGGTATCAGAGCCCACAGTTTGTTAGATAAAAGGTGCACCAGTACTTTATTTTTCAGATATTACATCTTCGAGATCGAAGATCAACAAAAAAATGGAGTTTTCCAAAGCATCAATCCTAGCACCGTACAACTATCAGAAATGGAAGGACCAAATGGCTTGATACCTTCATAAGAAAGGGTTATACAGGATTACCATGGCTACAAAAGTGGAACCCACTTCAGTTATAGAGAAATCTAGGTACGTCAACTGCATGGATGAGACCCACGAATCCATATCCATGTGCCACTCCCCAATGTTGCAGTTTCATATATCTGCCTGTAATACTCCCAATGAGATTTGGAAAAAGGTTGAAGAAATCTATGGGAAATAGGATGAGATGAAAGGACATCTACTCGAAGTGGAGCTACTCTTATTGGATCCATGGAACTATGACAGAAATTCAAGACTTCTTCACCAAATATAACAATCTATCGCTGCAACTCAAGGATTATGGAATTGACAAATCTAAGGAGGAGATTCACCAAGTTCTCTCTATTATGTCAAAGCTCAAACCAAAATAATCTGTCTTTGTGTCTATATTTTATTTAGTAAGGCCCGCAACAAGAAAATCCTAAACTATGCCTTCTCTCAAAGAGTTCATGAAGTCCCTCACTTTTGAGCAAGACAAACTCATTGACATGGCGAAAATAAAACCTCAAAAAGCACATGCACTTGCTATGCATGATGGAAGCCACAATAGAAATCAAAGATCTAATTCAGATAAGAAAAATGAGTAGCAAAAAGACAAGGGAAAGGCACATTCCCATCCAAAGAAGGAAGGGTACGCCAAGCCCTTCAATGACTCCTCCGGCTTCAAAAATGAGAAAGGGAAGAAAGGAGAAAAATGCACCTACTATCACCAAGGATTCTATCTAGAATCCTCCTACATGAAGAAACAAATTGACCAAATGGAAGAATTCGTTCATAAGAACAACCTTGAGGACCACATCCCTCAGGGAGCCAAGAAGAAAACTGAGGATCTGCCACACGAGAAAGGTAATAATTTTCATCCTTTAGTTGCAATTAACTCTTCCCTTGATGCATGGATTATAGATTTTGGTGCATCACATCATATGGTTGCTGCAAAGTAAGTCTATTCCTCTTTGGATGAATGCAAAGGACCTCCCATTCTCATGGGAGATGACTCACCTATTCAGGTCACTGTAAAAGGTAGAGTGGAACTTTTACACAGAAGATTTAAAGATGTGATTCATATTCCAAAACATTCCATAAACTTGCTTTCAGTTTATCAGATCACTCATTTTGGCACTAGAAAGTGAGGGGAATTCACTTGAGATGTAGTGAACATATATGACCTACATAGTAGCTCCAAAATTGCAACTGGTGAGGTAAACAATGGAGCTAGACTGTATACATTTTCTAAATTTATTGAATCTAAATCCTCCTTATTGCTTACCCATGTTGATGATAGTAGTAGGCTTTCACACGAGAGGTTTGGTCACTTAAATTACAATTATGTGCAATAGCTAAGCAAGCATGATATTGTGGAAGGCTTTCCAAGTATCAGTTTCTCTAAAGGAGTTTGTGAAGAGTGTGTCCTTGGCAAACATCCTAGAGAAAATTTTGACATCGGCAAGACTTGTAGAGCATCCTCTCCTTTAGATATGATCGATAGTGATATCATGGGGCCTTTTCCTCATCCTTCCATCAAAAAAGCAAGGCATGTACTTACATTTATTCATGATTTCTCACAGTATACTTGGGTGTATCTTCTCTGGGCCAAATTTGAAGTTTTTCCACACTTTGAAGATTCAAAGTACTAGCTAAGACAGTAAAAAAGAAATATCAAAGGCCTACATACAGAAAATGGGGGGGAATATGTTAACACATCACCCCAAAACCTTTGCCTTGAGTCTGGCATACAGTTGCAGTACATCATTCCATACACTCTGTAGCAGAACGAAGTTGATGAGAGAAAGAACCGATCTCTCAAAGAGATGGCTTCCTACATGCTGCATGCTAATTCACTACCTCATAAGCTATTGGCTAAAGCACTTAATTTTGCTAACCAAATCTAGAACAAATATACTCATAGGTCTATCAAGGATCAGACCCCCTTTGACACTTGGAGCAGCACTAAACCAAAGGTCACCCATTTTCGTGTTTTCAGCTCCCGAGCATGGGCTAGGATTCCCTCTAAAAAGAGGAAAGCTATTCATCCACATATCATTGAGGGCATCTTTGTTCGATACCCTAATGGTGTGAAGGGACATTGACTCTTGATTTCCTCTACGAATAAGCTCATCATTGAGCGAAGTGTCCAATTTGAGGAAAGTCTCTCGCATACACCTCAATTTCTGCATGCAAACACCTTTTATCTACCTCATGACCGAGATAATGACTTAGTACACTCAGATGCAGATAAAGAGCATTCAGATGCTGAGGTAGGGCATGCAGATGCAAAGACCGAGTTTTCAGATACAAATCTAGTGCATGCATATAAGGATCCACATCCAAGCCTATATCGGGCTTCCAGCAGTGAATCAACTTCCCCTATCATAAATCAAAGAATAAGGAGCTCAGTGAGATATATGCACAAGACCACCCAGCTACTAGAAATGGTCTTGTGGGGGATAATTTTGATCCATGGAGGACTACCTCAGAGTTTATTGAGCCTCCTCTTGCCCTCACTACCACTAAACCAAGGCCATCCTAGCATTGTCATTTGGTTCAGTCTTCAGATCCGTAGTCCTATGCTGATGCTACTGGGCATCCCTCTTGGGAGTTCACCATGGAGGAGGAGTATAAATCCCTCCTCGAGAACTAGACCTGGGATCTGGTCCCCCTTCCTTCAAGAAGGAAACTTGTCCAATGCAAATTGGTCTACAGGAAAAAGAGTGCTACAAATGGGGAAATCACTAGACAGAAAGCCAAGCTAGTAGCGAAAGGCTTCCAGCAAGTGCATGGAATTGTTTATGATGAGACCATTGCTCCAGTAGCAATGATGGATTGCATATGCCTTACACTTGCCATTGCGGCTATCTAGGAGTGGGAAGTACATCAGATGGATGTGAAGAATTCCTTTCTTCACGAAGATCTATCTGATTAGATATACATGGAGCAGCCACATGGTTTCTTTAGGATTCATATTTGGTCTACAGACTAAAGAAATCTCTCTACATCCTTAAGCAGGCCCTGAGAGCTTGGCATGCGAATATGGATTCTTTTCTCTTATCACAAAATTTCGAAAGATGTAAGTTAGATCCAAATGCTTACATGCTCAGGAAACATGATTATATTCTTATCTTAGTTTCATATGTGGATGATCTCCTAATGATCAGCAACTTGGCTTCAACCATTGCTGTAGTCAAGAGGGCCTTGCATGATAGGTTCTTGATTACGGAAATGGGTCCATTACACTTATTTCTTATTCTTGAGATTAGGTAGGATGCCATATGCATCAAACTTTCTCAGGCTAAGTATGCATGCGATATCCTCGAGAGATTTCACATGACTGACTACAAGCCAACACCGACTCCTTTGTTATCTGGGGTCTACCTTGAGGATGTAGGTGAAACTCCATTAGTTCACAGTACTCTCTACTGACAGCTATTGGGGAGCTTAATGTATTTCAGCCACTCTAGACTAGATATCTCATATGGAGTAGGGGCAATTTCTAGATAAATGCAGGAGCAACATGAGCTATACTGGGATGCTGCCAAGCGCATCCTTCGATATTTGCAAGGAACCATAACCTTTGGGATTCACTATGCAAAAAGCATTACATTTAATCTCCTTGGCTTCATAGATTCTAATTGGGTAGGCGACAACATTGATCACAAGTCCACCTCTAGATATTCACTCAGTCTAGAGTCTAGCTCTATCTGTTGGTTGAGAAAGAAGCAAGTTTCTATAGCTCTCTCTTCACCTGAGGCCGAGTACAAAGGAGTAGTCAACATCACCATTTAGGCTCTGTGGCTACAACACTTCCTCACTGAGTTGGGCATCCAGTTACACTAGCCCATTGTCATCTGGTGTGACAACTAGAGCACTCTCAAATTTTGCAGGGATCCAGTACAACAACAGCAGACGAAGCACATAGAGATCCATATGCACTACATCAGAGACTTAGTACATGCTCAGGTCATTGATTTGCATTTCTATCCTTCAGTAGAATAGACTGTATACATCTTGACCAAGACATTCATTGAGCAGAAGTTCCACTCTCTATGTGATCATCTTGGAGCGAAGGACACAGTTGCTTAGCAATTGTCTTTTCTTCCTCTTTTCTTTTCATTACATTGTATTTTGAGGGGGGGGTTTCCCACGAGGTTTTCCCTCTTTCCTCAATTTTAGTACAAGTTGCATTCTATTTTGGGTGACCTTTGGCCTTAGTTTCCAAGGCCCATTTTCCATTTTTCCCCATAGTGGTGTTTAGGGAGGGTGTTGGAGATACTACACACCTAGGACTTTCATTACTAACACATGCGGGCACTTAGTTAGATCATGGGACTACATGCAAGATCCTTTCTGCATGATTTACTCTCTAATTTTCTCCTCCTTTCACTCCGCAACTGGCTAGTTGTTCTGCATGATTTACTCCCTGATTTTCTCCTCCTTTCACTCCACAACTAGCTAATTCTTCTGCATTATTTACTCCCTGATGTGTTCCTCCTTTCACTCGACAACTAGCTAGTTCTCTCCGGAACTTGTTGTAGGTGTTGAGCCCTCGCATTGATCACCACTATGTCACACTACCTTGAGATCTTCACCTAATCATTCTATATCATGAGAATTGTAACCTATTTTCTGAATTAATCATTATTTTTGTTCTTTTGAATCTTTTAGTGTTTTCGTTGTCCAAAGTTGTGTGACAAGCTTTACTAGCTAGATTCATTTATGCAGGTTTTCTAACACATTTCCATTCAAAGTTGTGTTCTCTCACTTTGTCCTGTGTGAAGAGGAGTTACCCCTTCATAGTTCTGTTGGTGATTATTTGATAAATCATTTCTTCCTCATTCTCTCTTTCCACAAGGCTCTCGGGGCTTTAGTACAGGATTATGCTTTTGGAAATCACCTTGCACAATTTTTGCATGAAAAGGGCTCAAAGAATTTCTTTCTAGGTTTTGAAATTTACTCATCTCTCTATCCATTTCTCTAGCTCGTTAGCAACATTTGGTTGAAGACATATACCTCTCTTTATTTAAGTGACTTGAAGCCTTTAAATGTAGTCTTGTGGTTCCTAAGAAGGAATGAGACCTCCATAATTTCTAAGTACCTCCCTCAGAACTTAATTACAGGCTATTCCCTTTTTCATCAAGGTGTAATGGAAACTTTTTATTTATGGCTAAATGGTTTAATACAACTCGGCCACTATAATTTTTCCTTTCTCTATCATATGGTGAAAATATTTATTAGTTAATATTCCATTACTTTCTTCTTATGTATTACATAATTTTCCATATATATTTACTTATTATATAATTAACAATGCTCGGAGTAGTTATGGTAACCATATGCAATACTAGTATAATTTTCTATTGCAAGATATTTATATTTTCTTAATCCAAATTACATGTTACCTTTTCCTCCTTTCTTTAAGTATTAGAACTAGACTTGTTTTCAAGTGAATATTTATTCCCTTTCGTCTAGGCATATTTTCATTCCTTTTATAGCTATGTTGATTACATACTCAATTATTTGGAATGCATTCCTTTTCTTGCATTTAATAAAAACTAATTAGAATTTGAAACAAGATCTCTCTCAAGGTCTTGTAATGGGGCTCGATAATATTTTTTTTGTTTTATTTATTTATTTTAGTTAATCAATCTTTCCGAAATTCTAAGAGTTGTGTTGAACAATTGGTGATAACCACTAATCATAAGGCTCTAACCCTGGTTCTATTATTTTATTTTATTTAAGTATATTGTAATCACCTTCTTAATGTAAATTTTATTTGAGTATTTTCACTCCAATGGTTTTGCATGACTAAAAATCATTAGCTGACCCAAATATACCTACTATATTAATTTCGAATGATTGTGTAACCGTATTACCATAATCTGCCAACCATATTTTATCTTTCCTCAAGAGAAAGTAATAAATTTCTAGTGATGTATCTTCTGGTATTATCTATTTTACTATATGTTTTTCTAATGCAATCCGTGATACCTACAACATTGCATTACATGTTATTCTAGGCATGTATATACATATAATTCACAAGGCTTCATTTTTATCTTACCTTTTCACACAAAGATAAGTTTTTCAAATCTTAATATTTTTCTTTCTAGGTTTATAGACTTATCTTAACATTCTACGGAATATTCCAAGAGCTTCCACAAACCACTCAATCCTAAGCTAAGCTAGCAACTTTCCTAGCATCCCTCAATCTAATCTCCTTTTCAGTCAGAATAGAAACATCCCACTAGATTTCTCAGCAATGCCAAGAAAAATCTTGCTTATTTAATGGTTTCACTAGTCTTTATTTCCCACTGGTTTTTTTGGAAGTTGTTGTATTCCTCTCCCATAATAATCCCCACTCAATAAAACCAAAATGATGACATTTATCTCCAACCATCTAATTTTTTTGGATTCCGAATAAATTCCTTTTTGTTGCAAATTAATGGTATTTCTCTCTAGTCATTTTTTCTTGTGGAACCCTTCCTTTCTTTTCTTTTCCCAAGAGAGAGAATGGGTAAGGAATGAGGAAATTCTCCTATTTTATGACTTCCTTTTTTGGAACATAACTAATGTTTCCAACTACTTTCTTAATTTTAGTGAATTTTAGCTCTTCAAGTAACCCTTGGCATATTCTCAAGAATACTATACAAATAATTTCCATTGTTTTTTCTTTCCAACTTAAACAAAGCATTCCTAATTTAATAATAACAAATAAATTCAAATAATTAATTTAACTATAATTCAAATTTAACCAATAAGGTATTAAGTTAAGTCACTCGGGATATTACATTTCTCCCACTCTAAAAATATCATCTTCGTTGGTGTTTTCGCATTCCTTTATTGTTCGAAATAGCTTTGGGAAAACCTCTTCTATTTCACTTTCCCATTCCCAAGTGGCCTCATATGGCCCAGTGCTCCCATTGCACTTTAAATTATGGAATGGTATTTTCCTTAAGATTGATTAGCATCTGATCCAATATCTTTATAGGTTTAGCCTGGAACTCCTTCTCATTCTACTTGTATGACATTCTAATTAATCACATGATTAATATTAGATACATACCTTCATCTTCATTTATTAAATCAAAAACATTGTGCACCATAATATGAGTAGGTAAGGAAATAATATTCCACTCTTCTCTGGAATTAAATTGCGAGAAATATTCGTCACTATATTTTTTTCCTTCTGGTAGCCTCCTCAAGCTTAAAGTGCTTCTATTGCACTTTATTTCAAGCAATGGCTCAATTTTTTTGTGGTTGGAGTAAAACTTATCCCTTATAAAATTTCACGTCCCATTTACAACATATTCTCACCATTAATAAGTAGGTGCCATCAATTTTTATTTATATACCCAAACAGGGTCAGTAGTGTTCAGCCAATAAGGATTATCAACGTGCACCATAGACCAAGACGGACTAGTAACCTGCACTCTATAACATTTAGTAGCAATAATGTAAGTACATCGATAGTAGCAATATATATATATAATATAGACCCAATAGTTATGCCAAACACATTGGACCCCACTTCTTGGTCCCACTATAAATTTTGACCACGAAAATAACAATTTTCCATGTGCCTTTTCTTGACTTTTTTGAATAAATGACAACTAATATCTTAACGCACTAGGTAGAAACACTATACTCTTATCTTAGTTAATTTTTTTTAAATGTTTCTTATGTATCATCACTCATGAGTGAGGTCAAGGTGACTACCTTGTTAAATACTTTTTCCAGGGAGACTTAACTATGCCTGCCTCAGGCTACTTTTCTATTCTCTCTCTTTGCATAGAATCCAAGAGTCCATATTGCTACCTTCTCCCATCAATTATTTGTTTATGTGTACCCTCCATCATTTAACACTAAAATTTGTTGTTGAGGGTTATATATATTTTGTCTCCGAGTATAGTCATTCAGTTTCTCCCCTAGCACTCATGTTCACATTGACTGTCTCACACACATTATTTTACTATAGTTATCCTCATCAATATAAGACATTTTTTTCCAATTCACTAACAATAAAGATGATCAATAGTTCACCTAGTAAAATATAGGTTTAGAGACTTCTTGTCATAAATGTTATGAAACCAGCTCAAGAAAAGATAGAAAAGATAGATCAACGCCTTAGAATTCAACCTCTTCTAGGGGGCGACCTCCTTTACATTACATAAATGAACAATTCTTCGATGATTCAAATGAAAAAACCTCCTCTCTATATATATAAGTCTAAGGAGTCACAATATAATCTAGCCGACCTAACAGTAATAATATAAAGCCACAAAAAGAACAATAGAGGGATTCTATGGGGCACGATAATAACACTATGGTGGCAATAGGGCACAACAATATTAATAAGGGGTATAACTACAATAGTAATCGGGTAATCACTAGTATTTTAGGGACCCAACATGCCCCTCTCCTTCAAAAAAGTGTTGTCCTCAACGCTTGAGTAGTTCTGGATACTTCTTCATAAAATTCTCATCCTCCCATGTGGAATCTTCAGCGGATAAGCTCTTCCGCTTGATAAGATACTCTGAAATTGAACGATTTCGTAGCTGTCAAGTTCTTGTTTCTGTGACTGCTTCCGGTTCCAATATAATTTTTCCTTCCTCGTCAAGTTCTGGCAATATTGTTTGAACTGGGAGCTTTTCGCCTATAACCTTCTTTAAACATGAAACATGGTAAACTGGGTGCAATCGAGAAGCTGCAAGAAGCTCCAATTTGCATGCCATAGAACCAATCTTTTGCAACACCTTGGATGGACCATAATACTTTGGTGATAATTTATTATCCTTCGTAGCTTGCTTGAGAGACATTTGCTTATATGGTTGTAGCCGTAGGAATACCCAATCACCTACATCAAAACTTCTTTCACTGCGATGTTGATCTACCTGTTGTTTCATTCTATTTTGTGCCAACATGAGGTTACCCTTTAAGAGTTGGAGGACTTGTTGATGTTCGATGTGATGTTCCACTGCCTGAACCTTAGAATTTTCTCTTAAATATG
>APFE030060026.1:58262-72392 GCA_000404065.3 Pinus taeda
TAACAAAGCCCTTTTGCTCTCTTTTCTTCCAATTGTTGTGGTGTCAACCTTATAGGTTGTGGAAGGCTAGGCACAACACTTCCATCTTTATAGTTGTGAGTGTTATGCTTCTTGGTTGCCATAATTTTGCTTTCCATTTTTCTTGCTAACCTAAATGCCTTTTCTAATGAATCAGGTGCCCAAAGGCAAACATCATGTTGGATATTATCCTTTAAAGACCCTATCAACACATCAATCCTATGCTCCTCTAGAATATCTTTTACCCTTATGTTCAGTTTTTGGAACTCCTCAATGTGCTCCATTATCGAACCCTTTTGTTTGAGACTTATCAATTGGCTAAAAAAAGTGTTGCTTTTTGTATCCTCATAATGTGCCATCAATTCTTCCGTAAAAATTGCCCAAGTGATAAATTGTTTACGAGAGCAAAGCCATTGATACCATACAAACTGATTTGGTTCCAAATATAAATTTTCCATACGTACCTTTTGTGTGTTTTGCACATTATTGAGATCGAAAAATTGCTCCATCTGTAATATCCATGTTGCGGGATCCTTGCCATCAAACTTCCTCATATCGATTTTTGGAATATGATGGGTCTTCGATCCCACATTAGAGTCTATGGAATCATGAAACATTTCTTTTGTTCTCATCATGAGTTTCCTTTACTACCCTTTCACCCTTAGTGACCATTTCTTGTAGCAACTTATTCATATTTATCTTCAATTCGTCCATGTCTGTCTTCAAATCTGTCTTCAAATCGTCCATGTCTGTCTTCAAATCTGTCTTCAAATTGTCCATGTCTGTCTTCAAATTTGTCTTCCAATCGTCCATCTTAGCTTCCACGCCCTTTATATTAGATTCCATGCCATTTATCTTAGCTTCTGTTAGCTTTTGTGAGGCTGACATTTTTTTGCACTTGGTCTTGTAATTTTGATATATCATGTAGCATTTCTTCCTCTTCTTCATGAGTCATGCTAGAGCTTTCAGGTTCCTTACTAGGTGTTTTGCATATTTTCTTTCCTTGGGGCATCAGTTACCAATAATAATGCTCTACTATGCCCTTTGAATTCCTTCAAAATAAATTTTCAAACCAAGCTTAAGCAAAAATTTAAGAAAATCTACACACCTTTTTTCACTTTGTAGGAGCTCGATATTGCCTCTAATGTATCTCTGTACTTTCCAATCATCTAGTTCTAAATTTGTGACCTGTAGTAGCCCTCTATGTCCTCTTTCCAATGCCACAAGTCTGACCCAAATTGGATTCTCCAAGAAAGCGTTATGCCAAATCTCCCACAATGACTTGATTATAGACTAGTTTAGTAGACCAAACTTGTACGGCGTGCCATGAGTCACTGTTTCTACCTTTGGATCTAAAAAATGAATACAAGAAACTACAGTCCGTCCTCTTTTTGTACCTTCTTATGAAATTGCAATCCGATCTCCAGAGAGAAAGTTATGACGATTTTCCCCAGGTCACCTGTTTGGAATGTAATTCAGGAGTCTACAAAAAGACCAACTTCCTCAGATCATATCTCCACAAATATAGTGTGAAAAGATCTGAACTTCAGATCCAAGATTCAGAGCGATTTCTTCTCCAATGGGTTTGTCTTGCGACTTTTGAAACCTCACAGAAAACAAGTTATAGAAAAAATTCCACGATGACTTGTTTGGAGCAGCGAAACCCTAGAATCCAAAGCTCTGATACCAAATGTTATAAACCAGCTCAAGAAAAGATAGAAAAGATAGATCAACGCCTTAGAATTCAGCCTCTTCAAGGGGGAAACCTCCTTTACATTACATAAATTAACAATACTTCGATGATTCAAATGACAAAACCTCCTTTCTATATATAGGAGTCTAAGGAGTCACAATATAATCTGGCCGACCTAACAATAATAATATAAAGCCACAAAAATAACAATAGAGGGATTCTATGGGGTACAGTAATAACAATATGGCGGCAATAGGGCAGAACAATATTAATAAGGGGTATAACTACAATAGTAATGGGGTAATCACTACTATTTTAGGGACCCAACATTTTACTATATGTTTTTCTAATGCAATCCATGATACCTACAACGTTGCATTACATGTTATTCTAGGCATGTATATACATATAATTCACAAGGCTTCATTTTTATCTTACCTATTCACACAAAGATAAGTTTTTCAAATCTTAATATTTTTCTTTCTAGGTTTATAGACTTATGTTAACATTCTACGGAATATTCCAAGAGCTTCCACAAACCACTCAATCCTAAGCTAAGCTAGCAAATTTCCTAGCATCCCTTAAGCTAATCTCCTTTTCAGTCAGAATAGAAACATCCCACTAGATTTCTCAGCAACGCCAAGCAAAATCTTGCCTAATTAATGGTTTCACTAGTCTTTATTTTGCACTGGTTTTTTTGGAAGTTGTTGTATTCTTCTCCCATAATAATCCCCACTCAATAAAACCAAAATGATGACATTTATCTCCAACCATCTAATTTTTTTGGATTCCGAATAAATTCCTTTTTATTCCAAATTAATGGCATTTCTCTCTAGTCATTTTTTCTTGTGGAACCCTTCCTTTCTTTTCTTTTCCCAAGAGAGAGAATGGGTAAGGAATGAGGAAATTTTCCTATTTTATGAATTCCCTTTTTGGAACATAACTAATGTTTCCAACTGCTTTCTTAATTTTAGTGAATTTTAGCTCTTCAAGTAACCCTTGGCATATTCTCAAAAATACTATACAAATAATTTCCAATGTTTTTTCTTTCCAACTTAAACAAAGCATTCCTAATTTAATAATAACAAATAAATTCAAATAATTAATTTAACTATAATCCAAATTTAACCAATAAGGTCTTAAGTTAAGTCGCTGGGGATATTACATTTCTCCCACTCTAAAAATATCATCTTCGTTGGTGTTTTCACATTCCTTTATTGTTCGAATAGATTTGGGAAAGCCTCTTCTATTTCACTTTCCCATTCCCAAGTGGCCTCATATGGCCCAGTGCTCCCATTACACTTTAAATTATGGAATGCTATTTTCCTTAAGATTGATTAGCATCTGATCCAATATCTTTATAGGTTTAGCCTGGAACTCCTTCTGATTCTACTTGTATGACATTCTAATTAATCACATGATTAATATTAGATACATACCTTCATCTTCATTTTTTAAATGAAATACATTGTGCACCCTAATATGAATAGGTAAGGAAATAATATTCCACTCTTCTCTGGAATTAAATTATGAGAAATATCCGTCACTATATTTTTTTCCTTCTGGTGGCCTCCTCAAGCTTAAAGTGCTTCTATTGCACTTTATTTCATGCAATGGCTCAATTTTTTGCGGTTGGAGTAAAACTTACCCCTTATAAAATTTCACATCCCACTTACAACATATTCTCACCGTTAATAAGTAGGTGCCATCAATTTTTATTTATATACCCAAACAGGGTCGGTAGTGTTCAGCCAATAAGGATTATCAATGTGCACCATAGACCAAGACGGACTAGTAACCTACACTCTATAACATTTAGCAACAATAATGTAAGTACATCGATAGTAGCAATATATATATATATATATATATATATATATATATATTATATATATATATATATATATAATATATATTATATATATACCCAATATTTATGCCAAACAACATGGACCCCACTGCTTGGTCCCACTATAAATTTTGGACCACGAAAATAACAATTTTCCATTGCACTTTTCTTGACTTTTTGAATAAATGACAACTAGTACCTTAACTCACTAGGTAGAAACACTATACTCTTATCTTAGTTAAATTTTTTTAAATGTTTCTTATGTATCATCACTCATGAGTGAGGTCAAGGTGACGACCTTGTTAAATACTTTTTCCAAGCAGACTTAACTATGCCCGCCTCGAGCTACTTTTCTATTCTCTCTCTTTGCATAGAATCCAAGAGTCCATATTGCTACCTTCTCCCATCAATTATTTGTATATGTGTACCCTCCATCATTTAGCACTACAATTTGTTGTTGAGGGTTATATATATTTTGTCTCCGAGTATAGTCATTCAGTTTCTCCCCTAGCACTCATGTTCACATTGATTGTCTCACACACATTATTTTACTATAGCTATCCTCATCAATATAACACATTTTTTTCCAATTCACTAACAATAAAGATGATCAATAGTTCACTTAGTAAAATACAGGTTTAGAGACTTCTTGTCATAAATACAAATGTACCACTTGGCTACAAGCATTTTTCCTTTTTACTAGGTTTTCTGAAGTCATGAAATCATGCAATTTTGTTGGATTTCTCCAAGGAACATTTATCAATTTGCCTATTTCATCTATCAGAGATGGCTAATCGAAGATTTCTTGCTCTTTCAGGGTCCATTGCATTTCTTTGATAATATCTATTCACAAGGCCATGTACACACAAAATAATATAAATACACATATAAAATTGACTTAACACCATATGTTAGCATGTAAGATCTAGAGACCATATCATCTCTATTTCGATCAACCAGAACTTACTACCTCTTTTTCTTTTCAATTATCTCCATGTAAGAGTCAGGCTTAGTGGAAATTCCTTTTTGTTAGTGTATACTTTTTATTCAATCTATACGGAGTAGCCTTCCTATTCCAATTACCCTTGAAAACCATGTCAACATAATGATATGTTCATCCATATATATATTCTACATTATGACATCTAAAATATGGAAATACATGTGCAATTAAAGTCAAGGTTAAGAGGATTCCTTTCTACATCACTTCCATGGACTCAATCATCCTACTTGCTTGTCACTTTACTGTGTCCACTCCCAATTTTTACATTGATCAATTTCATATTTGCATAAATTGTTGGAATCTATAATTTTATAAATCTCTTTTCAACAGCATATCCTTCTCTGTTCTTAGTGTTTTGTTTCTAGGTGTAACCAACATAATATTATCACTCTCAGTTTCGATTGGAGTGTCTTTAGATGTTTATTTGGTTTTGTTTTCTTACCAAGTTATCATGATATGGGCGATATTCTATCCCATCTTACCAAAAATTCACGGATGTTGATAGGAATTGTTAAGATGTAATTTTTGTTGTATCGCACAATTACTTGCTTTCACACACTCCCCATTCCTTGAGAAACATCACTAGCCATGTTTTGTACCATCATTCTTTAATCTCTTTCGATATTTGTAATCGAAAATTTAGACTATAATTTAGTTAATTATTGATGTTCTTTAAATAAGATGTCACACAAAATTTCCTTGAAACTTTTGAGAAATTTTATCTATTTCTAGATAAGCATATGACTAGTTCTACACAATCTTATCATTCCTGAAGACCCAACTTGCTCATGATAACCATGGGATGTATTCACAACCATAAGTGCCAATATTTAGCACACTAATACTTGAGTTATGCTAATATTGTGAATTTTTCGTTGATTTAGGTATTATGTATATTCAATTTAGTTGTAAAATATTTTAATGTTGGGTATCTTCTCTATTTACATTAGGCTTTATTCTACATAAT
The DNA here is from genome assembly GCA_000404065.3 of Pinus taeda. NCBI lineage: Eukaryota > Viridiplantae > Streptophyta > Pinopsida > Pinales > Pinaceae > Pinus > Pinus taeda. The sequence goes on from APFE030060026.1 coordinate 63,793, forward strand.
TTACAGTTATACACCTTCTTTTCACCACTTTTTCACATCTATTTATAGCTCTATGGAGCACCTTTCATACCTTTTATTTCCTATTTATATTCTCAGTATAAAATATTCATAACAAAGATTCCCAAACCTTCATAGAATTTATCGCATTAGTGCTTTCAACTGGGTTGTTGAACCTATAAGGAATAATTCTTGTAATACATAATTATTTGCATAACATATATCAATATATATGACTATAAAAGTAATAACACTAGGTGTTACATATTTTATTCTATATACATATTAATATGTTAACTTGAATTCCCAACTTTTATGTGCTCCCCTTATATTTTTTGTTTTTCATGCACAAACTAGCTTTGACCTGAAAGAGTCTTTTGCCTTTTTTCTACTAATAACATCCTTCCTCTATGTTTGTCTACAATTCTTACCCGTCCTGCATAGTTCCCATGGTATTTATTGGATTTACGATATACAATTACATAGTCCATTTTCATATCTACTACTAAGAAATTTTTATGTATTGTTTTTTTCTTTAAACATACTTATTTTTGCATATTCATATCCACATGTATTTTCTTTACTAGTGGTCATCATTTATATGCATAGGCTTGGAACTAATTTTGGAGGAGCCACATCCCTCAGGTAAGTTCCCTTTCTTCACAATGATTTTTACTCTTTGATTCCAGAGTTACAATGACACATATGTAATGCCGTAAAGTGATCCTACTTTGATTTACTAAAGATGTCCCACTAGCCTTATATCCATATTACATTACCTATTTTCCATATTCCCCTTATGCGCTTGACTCTTAGTAAGGGTAACCTATACTCTTACAACTAACCATTTTTTCTCACCCATATTATATAGGTATGATGTTTCAGTATATAAAACCAAGGTAACATTTTTTTTTCCTCTCATAAGTGTATAAATACCTTATGCATTACCCATAAACTGGTAGTCAATTCTCTCATTTATTTAAGTCTTACAATTATGTAAATTGTCAAACTTGGAGTGCTTTAATCATGGATTCCATTACAAGGAAAAAGTTCTTCTTCCATTCTGATGTTGTTATCATGATTAAAATCAAGTTTGAATTGAAGGTTTCCTCAGTATAACAATAATTAGCAACATATCCCGATAGCACATATATTCATGATGAATATGATAGATGGAAACCTCCACCCTAGTTCCATAAATAAGCTATTGGAAAGGACATAACCATACCACCATACTAGAGTATAACCTCTTTCTGCTTCCTCTCCCTATTCATTCAAAATATTCCTTAGTGATATCTACTTGAATAAAATATTGGTACGCACTGAGTAACCAGTACTCAAATATATATATATATATATATGTGTGTGTGTGTGTGTGTGTGCGTGTGTGTGTGTGTGTGTGTGTGTGTGTGTGTTTTAATATTGATTACCTCCAACTTTCAAGTCTTTTAATACTCCTCACAATTATGTTGTCGGAGTGACACCTCATATCCTATTTGCATCCAAGTCTAGTCTTTGTACTTAAATAGTCTAGCAAGTGTCATTGCCTTTATTTTTCTTCTTACCTCTTAAACCTATTTGATATCATTAATAATTACATAGTGCTTTTGTTAGAATATTATATATTACAGAGCAATGTAACACATAAAATATTGCAGAAATATAAATACAAAAAACACATAAAACAAGAGATACACAGATATACATGGTTCACCCAGCTTGGGCTACGTCCATAGAGAAATAGATAATCCTTCCTTTATTATATTATCCGGAAAACTAAAGAGATACAACCTACAGTAGATCTGCTGTAACACCCTCTTCGCGCTTAATCTCCTCTCCTTTCCTCACTCAGAATACAAATCTACATGGATGCAATAAAATTCCCTTATATATAGTAAGGCGTTGCCTGCTAGGGCAAAAAACCCTAAATTAAACATAACTTCTACTGTTAGATCATTTTCCTAATGAATGACCCAGATTGACTAGAAATTACTCGACTTTTACAAGGAAATTTTACATCTATTTTTAGCTTTGGGGGCACTGCCTCCGAAACACTGCCAGGGGACCGCTAGCCCTTGTACCCCCCAACCGGGGGAAACAAGTCCCCCCAGCACCCCCTCGCGTGGAGTGGTGTACTATCTTCCTGGGCTATGCATCCAACTGAAACCTTTCAATGCAGAGGATAATCAGGCTCCACACTCAACAATCTCCCACTTGCTGACTGATTATAGAAACTCCACCGCTGCTTCATTTGCTAGATAATGACTCCACTTTGGACCTGGTTGTTTCTCATCTTCTTCATCATACTTGAAGACCAATTGAAACTGAGCAGGTTCTTAGTTTCTCCCTGGTTACATCTTTTGTTAGCATATCTGTAGGATTTTGGCTAGTGTGTATATTCTCTAGCTTCAACTGTCCATCTTCCAATGCTGACTGTATGAAATAGTACTTGAGTTGTATATGTTTAGCCTTGGAATGAAATGCAAAGTTATTTTCAAGATGTGTGGCACTCTATCTATCATTGTAAAACATGCTCAACTCCTGCTTCTTACCTAATTCATCCAAAAACCTTTGTAACCAAATCATTTCATTACTAGCCTCTGTAACAACAACATACTCTGCTTCTATTGTTGAAAGTGCAACAACACTTTGGATTTTTGAAACCCAACTGACAGTTGTTCCACCTACAGTAAATACATATCCTGTAGTGCTCCTCCCACTATCTTTGTCACCTATCATATCTGCATCAACATATCCCTGTACAACAATGTTTCAACCACCAAAGCATAATTCTTAATTCGTGGTACCTCTCAAATACCTCAGAATCCACTTCACTACCATCAAATGTTCTTTTCCTAGATCGTTCATGTACCTTCTTACAACTCCCACTACATGTGCAATATTAGGCCTTGTGTAGACCATTGCATACATTAAGCTTCCAACTGTTGATGCATATGAAACTTTAGACATATGAGCCATTTCTTCCTGATATTTGGGACACACCTCCTTACTTAATTTGAAATGGCTAGCCAAATGTATACTAACTGGTTTTACAATTTGCATATTAAACCTGTTCAACACATTTTCTATGTACTCACTTTGAGACACTGTTAATTTGTGATTCTTCCCATCTCTAGTTATTCTCATACCAAGGATTTGTTTTGCAGCACCCAAATCCTTCATTGCAAATTAGTTTGCCAATTTCCTTTTCTGCAAATTTATTTCTTGCATGTTAGAACCTACAATAAGCATGTCATCTACATACAATAACAATATAATATATCTACCATCATTTTTCTTTTTGAGATAAACACAATGATCAGAGTGACATCTAGTATAACCTTGTTTAGACATAAACCTGCCAAATTTTAGATACCATTGCCTTGGAGCTTGTTTTAAGCGATACAAGCTCTTCTTCAACCTGCACACTAGTTTCTCCTTCCCTTTTACCTCATATACTTATGGATGCTGCATATATATCTTTTCCTCCAAATCCCCATGGAGAAATGATATCTCTACATCTAACTGCTCAAGATGTAAATCTTCAACTGCTACTAGACTTAAAATAGTTCTGATTGAAGTCATTTTCACAACAGGAGAAAATATATCATCAAAATCAATACCTTTCTTCTCTGCAAATCCCTTCACTACAAGTCTAGCTTTGTACCTCTATTTTCCTCCATCTTCTTCCTTCAGCCTGTAAACCCATCTATTCTGCAATGTTGTTTTACCTGCAAGCAATTTGACTAAGTCCTAAGTATGGTTATGTGATAAGGAGTCCATCTCTTCTTTCATGGCTTTCTCCCACTTCTTCCTGGTTTCTACCTGCACTACTTCTTCATAACATTCTGGTTCACCATAATTAGTCAACAATACATAATATAATGAAGGAGAGTATCATTCAGGGGGTCTACTTATCCTAGTAAATCTTATAACACCACTTTCAGGTGTTTGAAGTGATTGTTGCTAGTTTGGTTGTTGTTTTGGTTGTTGATAATTATGATTTTCAGGCACAATCACTTTTCCTGTGATATCGTCAAGCACTGTGTATTCTTTGTTTTCTTTTTCTTGTTTCTTTTCTTGCAACTGATTCTTATACAACACCTTTTCGTTGAATATAAAATCTTTTCTCCTAATGATTTTGTGATTTTCATAATCATATAAGTCATAACCAAAATCATTAACATCATATCCAATAAAGGTACATTTCTTTGATTTTGCCTCAAGCTTTGTTCTATTTTCTTTGTTAATGTGGACAAAAGCTTCACAACCAAAAGTCTTTAAAAATGAGTAGTTTACCTTCTTACCTGTCCATGCCTCCTCTGAAATACCACCATCCAAGGAACTTGAAGGCCCTCTGTTTATTAGATAAACAATAGTATCTATAGCATCTACCCAAAATTGTAAAGGCAATCCTGCATGCAATCTCATGCACCTTGCATGCTCCATGATTGTCCTGTTCATCCTTTCTAACACACCATTTACTTGTGGTGTTCCTGGAACTATCTTCTCTCTGCGAATTCCATTCTCTAAACAGTACCTATCAAACTCTTTGTTGTAATATTCACCTCCATTATCTGATCTGAGACACTTCAACCTTTAACCTGTCTCATTTTCAACCAAATCTTTCCATTTCTTGAAAGTATCAAATACATAAGATTTATTTTGAATACAATAAATCCAAGTTTTTCTGGTTGCATCATCAATAAAAATACCATAATAATGAGAGCCACCAAGATATGATACCTGAGCAGGTCCCCATACATTTGTATGCACAAGCTCTAATTTTTCACTCTTTTCTTCATTCCCAACTCTAAGGAATCTGACCCTCTTTTGTTTTCCATAAACACAATTCTCACTGAATTTTAAATTAGCATGCTTCAAACCTAGCAACAAATTTATTGAATGAAGAAACTGCATCCCCTTCTCACTCATGTGCTGGAGCCTATGATGCCATAACATTGAATCTTCTCCTGTAGCGGTTAAAGCATTAACAGAATTAAAAATACCATCGCATAAATACAATGTACCAACCTTTTCTCCTTTTGCTATTACCAAGGATCCTTTAGCAACCTTCCAGGTTTTATTTATGAAAGTACTTACGCAACATTCACCTCCCAACTACCCTGTTGAAATCAGATTTTTCTTTAGAACTGGAACATACCTTACATTCTTCAATAGCCATTGATTTCCATTTTGTTGTTTTATGAAAACTGTACCCATTCCAACGATTTTATAGGGTTTTCATCACTCAATCGAACTTGTCCAAAATCTCCTTGAACATAATCATGAAAATTTTTCTTATCAGGTGTGGCATGGATGAGGCCACTGAATCTACCACCCAGGCATCAATAATATTTTATAATGAAAGAATCAAAGCATCTTGCAACACATCGCCTGTTACATTCGCTTCATGATTAGCTTCTTGTTGTATGTCTCCTTATTTTCCCTTTCGAGTCTTGCAGTCTTTCTTCATGTTTCCTTTCTTCCCACATTTCCAGCACACTATCCCCGATCTGGACTTGGATCTCCCTTTTCTTGACTTACTTTGATATCCTAGGCTCTTTCCTCTTTCCATTTTTTTTCCCTAGTCTCTGTAGTCAAAGCATTACCTGATGTCTCATCAGAGCTTTTCCATCACATTTCCTCGATAAGGATTGCACCGACAACATCATCAAACTTTAAACTACTAGATCCAAAGAAAGAGTTGCTAATGGCCATAACTAAGCCATTCCAACTTTCTGGCAATGAGCACAGAAATAAGAGTGCCCTAACTTCATCATCAAAATTTACCCGTATAGAACTCAACTGACTTGTAACTGTATTAAAATCATTTAAATGAGCAGCAACAGATCCACCTTCTGACATCTTCATATTAAATAAATGCTTCATAAGAAATACCTTATTTGACGCCTAGGGTTTTTCATATAGTTTGGCTAATGCCAACATTAAACCTTGTGTTATTCTTTCCTTTGCAAAATTAAATGCTACGAACACCACTAGGCACAATCGTATTGTTCCAAGTGCCTTTCTGTCCAGAATATCCCATTCTGTGTCTATCATACTCGTCGACTTCTTTGTCTTTCCGCTCAATGGTAGATATAGATCTCTCTGATACAAATAATCTTCCATCTACATGTTCCACAGCTAGTAGTTTTGGCCATTGAATTTTTCAACCCTAAACCTACCATCTTCTACCATTGGTCCCACTCGAACTAGGAACCCTTATCTCCTATGAGTTCATCAGCCAAATAGACCTTCAGCTCTAATACCAGTTGTTACAAAATTATATATTACAGAGCAATGGAACACATAAAATATTGCAGAAATATAAACACAGAAAACACATAAAACAAGAGAGACACAGATATATGTGGTTCACCCAGTTTGGGCTACGTCCACAGAGAAATAGCCAGTCCTTCTTTTATTATATTATCCAGCAAACTAAAGAGATACAACCTACAGCAAATCCGTTGTAACACCCTCTTCGCTCTCAATCTCCTATCTCTTCCTCACTCATAATATAGATCTACATAGACAGAATACAATTCTGTCATATATAGTTAGGTGTTTCCTTCTACAGCCAAAAACATTAAATTAAACATAACTTCTACTATCAGATCATCCGCCTAATGAACGGCCCAGATTGACTAGAAATTACTAGACTTTTACAAGGCAATTTTACATCTATTTTTAGTCTCAGGGACACTAACCCCGAACTCCTGCCGGGTGACCGCTGGCCCTAGGACCCCCCAGCTAGGGAGGATTTAGCCCCCCAAACCCCCGCACAGGGGAAAAGTCTCCCCCGCACCCTGCATGGAGGGGTGTACAGTCTTCCTGGGGTATACATTCGGCTAAAACCTTTGAATACAGAAGATAATCAGGCTCCACACCAAACAACTTTTAGATATAGAATGGCTCTTAGGTCTCAGAGTTGAAACTATATATTTTATACCACATTGTCATGTCTCATTATTGAGACAAGTGTTGTCCTTGATGGTAAATCATCTCAGATAATAAATTATAGTGCAGCAAAGTTCACGCACTTTTATGCGGAGAAAAGTTTATTTCATGTAGAAAAAGTTCACACACTTTTATGCGAAGAAAAGTTTATTTCATGTGGAGAAAATTTCACGCACTTTTATGCGGAGAAAAGTTTATTTCATGTGGAGAAAAGTTCACGCACTTTTATGCGGAGAAAAGTTTATTTCATGTAGAAAAAAGTTCACGCACTTTTATGTGGAGAACAAATTTATTTCATGTGGAGAAAATTTCACGCACTTTTATGTGGAGAAAAAGTTTATTTCATGTGGAGAAAATTTCACGCACTTTTATGTGGAGAAAAAGTTTATTTCATGTGGAGAAAAGTTCATGGACTTTCATGGTTGGTTCATGGTATTGGTCTGACAGTTTTTTGATCTTATGGTTTTGGCCCGTGGTATTGGTCCATGATTTGAGGAAGAGCTTGCCTATATAAAGCAAAGGAGATCATTTGGCTTGGGTATGCTTTTGGATTGAATATCTTAAGATCTGAAATATTGGGTTATTGTTTCAAAAGCTTGATCTATATGAAAGTGAAGTGGAAATCGAATCTGTGAAGGGTGATCTCTCGAGCGCTGCAGCTGCGGAAGTGCGCATACGCCACAGAAGGCATAGTGCGGAGACACCACAGAGGCACCACAGAAGGTGCAGCGCAGAGATGCCAAAGAGGCGCCATAGAAGGTGCAGTGTGGAGACACCACAAAGGCGCCACAGAAGGTGCAGTGCAGAGACGCCACAGAGGCGCCACAGAAGGTGCAGTACGAAGGCGCCACAGAAGGCGCAGTGCAGAAACGCCACAGAGGCGCCACAGAAGGCGCAGTACGGAAACGCCACAGAAGGCGCAGTGCGAAGGTGCCACAGAAGGCATAGTGCGGAGACGCCACAGAAGGCGCAGTGCAGAGACGCCACAGAGGCGCAGTGCGGAGACGCCACAGAGGCGCCATAGAAGGCACAGTGCGGAGGCGCCACAGAAGGCGCAGCGCGGAGGCACCACAGAAGGCACAGCTTCGGAGGTGCACGGTGCCATAGAAGGCGTAGCTGCGGAGGTGCACGATGCCACAGAAGGTGAAGTGCGTAGCGACGCAGGCCAGAGAAAAGGAAATTGCCTATATGTCTTAAGATCTTTTGTTGACTGATTTTGTTGTTGATAAGGTGTTCTGGGTTTAGTTTACTATTATTGTGGATCTAGTTATCTGGGTGACTTACTGGTACTTGATGATCATTTGATGTTTATGGATTCAGTTTGAAAATTTATGAAAAGTGGTCCTTGAAAGAAAAGAAGTAGGGGGTTGTAGCTCCCTTCCAGGAGAGACTGGAAAATGAGAGAGAGTTGTAGCTCTCTGCAGGTTGCAGCCTGCGTACTGGTAAAGGACTGCACCAGTACAATACCATTGTAAAAGGAGTTTCTAATTTGAAAGAAGATAGAGACATATTGCAGCAGGTGGTTTTCACCCACATTGGGTTTCCACCTTATATCTGGTGTTCTTTGATGTGACTGTCTGTTTTTCTTGTTCATGCTCATTATTTATGGTATTGATATGCAAAAATAATTCAAGTGTAAA
>APFE030060026.1:72865-98731 GCA_000404065.3 Pinus taeda
TTTCTAACTGCCTATGAAATGAGAAAGGGAGGTCCATCAGATAGAAGAGAAGCTACTTTCAAGGCATCAGGCAAAGGAGATTATTATGAAGCAAGCCACGTTCCAGAAGAAGAGGAAGAAGAATCAAACTTTGTCAGAAATCTTCAAAGGGGGTCTGGAAGGTTCAGAGGTAAGTTGCCTTTTAAATGCTTTGCTTGTGGAAGAGTAGGTCATTATGCTGCAAAATGTCCTTATAAGGATAAAGGAAAGGAACCTGCTAGATGGAACAAGAAACAGAGTGCAAGTAATAAAAGCTACTACACTCATGAAGACAGTGATGGTCTATCAAACAGTGATGAAGATGAACGAGGTAATGAATATAAATTGTTAATGGCATTTGAAGATGATGATTATATGGATGCTATAGATGTGGATTACTTTCATGAAGAAATTACTAAACTTAAGAGATGTATAGAAGAGAAGAATATGATCATTGATACTCTACAGGTTCAAATTGATGAAAAGGAAAGGCATCTTGAAAAATTAGAAGGCGAAATTGTTGGTCTTAGAAAAGAGATTGAGAAAACAAAAGCTATTAATCTTAAGTTTGTCAAAGGATCTGAAACTTTGGATGAGATTATCAATGTGCAGTGGTCTCCTCTAAACAAGACAAGTCTCGTCTATAATGGAGAAACTTCTCAAGCATCCACCTCAAAAAGTTATCTTGATGCAGCAAGAAGAAATGAGCAAAAGCACAATGAAGACCATCAGGTAAAACAGGGACGAATTGCAAACAGAAACTATCAGGGCAATCCATCTTAAGGGTGAACAAAAGCTACAACCAGCCACAGGTAAAATCTTCTCAATTTGGTTCAAGAATAGATGACAAGAGAAATTACAATCAATTGGCTGGTAGAATCGATAACCGCAGAAGTTTCTTCAATGGACAATGCTTTTCTTGCCATAACTTTGGTCACAAAGCAGCTCAATGTGTTGCATATAAAACAATCATGACTAGGGAAGCTCAAAAACAAAGAAGTATGACCGGGATTACAAAAAGGACCTATAACAACTTTTCGGTTCTTGAAAATGAAGTTGAATGTTCTATTTGCAATAACTTTGGTCATGAAGACTCTGAATGCAGGAGCATGTTTCAGCAGAGAAAGGAACAAGCCTCAAGCACCAAAACATGGAGAATAAAGGAACCACAAACAGAAAGATGTGGGATAGCATTTTATGCAGAGGGAAAAGAAAATCTATGGTACATTGACAGTGGATGTTCGAAGCATATGACAGGTGAGAAAGAAAAACTTGAGCCTTACTCTGCTCTAGAAAAGGGAAAGAAAGTTTCTTTTGGAAATGATACTCCTGCAACTATAAAAGGAAAAGGCATTGCTCGGTTAAAAGAGAAGGTCAAGGCTGGAAATGTTTTGTATGTTGATGGATTGAAACATAATCTTCTAAGTGTCAGTCAGATGTGTGATCAAAGAGCCGAGGTGATATTTAGATCAAATGGATGTCTTGTTCGTGATCTTGATACAGGTAAAACAGTAATCAAAGGAAAAAGAACTCCAAATAATCTGTACATATTTGAAGCAGGACAACAACAATGCTATCTAAGCAAGGATGATGAGCATTGTTTATGGCATCGGAGGTTGGGACATCTAAGCTTTTCACAAATAAGGAAAGAATGCAAATATCAGGCAGTTCGCGATCTTCCAGATATCAAAATTCCTGACAACACCATATGCAAATCATGTTAGTTTGGAAAACAAACCAGAACTAACTTTCTAGAGAAGGAAGGATCAGCTAGCATGCCTCTCGAGCTAGTACATACAGATACATGCAGTCCTTTCAGGAAAAGAACACCTCGAGGAGAAGAATACTTGATATTATTCATTGATGATTTCTCCAGGTTTGTCTGGTTACGACTTATGAAGCACAAAGATGAAGCATTCGAAAATTCAAATCCTTCAAAGCCTTGGTTGAAAATGAATCAGGTCACAAAATTAAGTGCCTCAGATCCGACAGAGGTGGGGACTTTACCTCAAATAAATTTTTCGATTTCTGTGAAGAACATGGGATAAGAAGAGAATTCTCTACAGCTAGAACTCCTCAGCAAAATGGAGTGGTGGAAAGAATGAACAGAACAGTCCAACAAATGGCTCGTGCTATGCTTGATGAGTCAGGGACTCCTGCAACTTTCTGGGTGAAGTTTCTCATGCTGTGGTTGTTATTCTCAACAAAACAAATTTCCTGGTGAACAGCACTCAAACTCCTTATGAGCTCTGGAATGGTAAGACTCCTTCGGTAAAGCACTTCAAAATCTTTGGGAGCAAATGCTATATTAAGAATACTTATGAGCAGCTTGGCAAACTTGAACCTAGAGCAGATGAAGGCATTCTTTTTGGTTACTCTCCAGCATAGCAAAGCATAACAAGTGCACAAATAAAGACTGGAAAAATTATGAAAGATATGATGTAGTGGTTGAAATGAAGAAGGAACATCCCAGACAAGTACAATCAAGAAAGACATCGAAGAAAGATGAAGCCTACCCTCAACAGCAGAATGATAAAGAACCTCAAGAAGAACCTGAAGAAGAATTAGAGGAGCAGACAAGAATAGAAGAAAAGACTCCATCCAGATATGTTCAGAAGAATCATCCAGAATCTCAGATTATGGGCAGAAAGAAGCAGGTGTACAAACAAGAAGAACAGTTGCAGAAGCCTCAAGCTATTTGGCATTACTCTCCTCTACTGAACCACAAAATGTGAAAGAGGCATGCAAAGATGAATGTTTGATAAAAGCAATGGATGAAGAACTTGAGCAAATCGAAAGGAACAACACTTGGGAACTGGTTCCTAGACCAAAGGATAAGAATGTTATCGGAACAAAATGTGTCTTCAAAAATAAATTGAATGAAAATGGAGAAGTAATTAGAAACAAGGCCAGACTTGTTTGTAAAGGGTATGCGCAGCAAGAAGGAATAGACTTTGAAGAAACCTTTGCTCCTGTTGCAAGACTTGAGACCATCCGAATGTTCCTTTCTCTCTCAAGTTTTCAAAACTTCAAAGTATTTCAAATGGACGTGAAATCAGCCTTTCTGAATGGAGACTTGGAAAAAGAAGTATACATTGAACAACCAGATGGGTTCATTCTTGGAAATGATCCAAATCTTGTATGCAGATTGAAAAAGGCTCTCTACGGGCTCAAACAAGCTCCAAGGGCTTGGTATTATCATTTGGACAAATATCTTCATCAACAAGGTTTTTCAAAAGGATCAGCAGATAGCAATCTTTATATAAAAATTGAAAATAACAAATTGCTAATACTTGTTGTGTATGTAGAAGACATTATTTTTGGCAGCAATGAATAAGACATGAATCAAAGCTTTGCCTTGGTCATGCAGAAAGAATTTGAAATTTCCTTGCTGGGAGAACTGACATATTTCCTTGGTTTGCAAATCCAACAAAAGGAAGGAGGAATTTTTTTATCTAAAACCAAGTATCTCAAACAAATCTTGAAGAAATATGGCATGGAAGATGTAAAACCAGTATGTACACCCATGGTCACAAGATGTAGCCTCAGTGCAAATGATGAATCTGCAGTAGTACATCAACCAACCTACAGATCTATGATTGGAAGTCTACGTTATTTGACAGGTACCCGACCGGACATCATGCATGCAGTAGGAATAGTTGGAAGATTTTAGGCAAATCCAAAGGAGATGCATCTTCAGGCAGTGAAGAGAATTCTCAAATATATTCAAGGGACACAAAATTATGGCTTATGGTATCCTAGAGATACAGATCTCACACTTCATGCTTATACAGATGTAGATTGGGCTGGAAGCATGAATGACAAGAAGAGCACAAGTGGTGGTGCGTTCTTTATGGGTTCCAGATTAGTATCTTGGTTCAGCAAGAAACAGAGTTTGATTGCCTTATCTATAGCTGAAGTGGAATATGTTGCTGCTGCATCTTGCTGCACTCAACTCCTTTGGATGATGCAGACCTTGCAGGATTTTCAAATCACTTGTACAACACGTATCTCTATCTTATGTGATAACACAAGTGCAATCAGCATCTCAAAGAATCTTGTCATGCATTCAAAAACCAAGCACATACCAATCAAGTATCATTTTCTCCGGGAACAAGTGCTTGAACAAAAGGTCAAGTTGGAGTATGTTCCTTGTAAGGAACAAGTTGCTGATATTCTCACCAAACCATTGCCCAGGGAGACTTTTGAATACCTCAGGCAAAAGCTGGGGGTTGTTGATGCATCATCTTATTGTTGAGACTCTTCTGATTGTTGGTTGTATGCATGATTCATCTGGAGTATATGCGTACATGTGCTGGGTTGCGGCACAGGTTCAGGGGGAGCATATAAAGCAATGTTGGCATTATGGAGGATGTACAAAAGGAGATCATGGGAGCTGGTCTGAATATAGCTGCAATATGTCTCTATCTATTTCTTGATCATTAATGGTGTCTGGTGGATTATGGTTCTTCTTTGCATATCTGGTTCATATTCAGGGGGAGCATGTTCTTGGGGGGGCATAACCCTTTGCCCTTAATGTCAAAGGGGGAGAATGTCGCTGAATTTTTTGAGGTTACCATCAAGTCCAAAGGGGGAGATTTTTGACATTATGAGACAAGTGTTGTCCTTGATGACAAATCATCTCATATGATAAATTATAGTGCAGCAAAGTTCACGCACTTTTATGCGAAGAAAAGTTTATTTCATGTAGAAAATTTTCACACTTTTATGCGGAGAAAATTTTATTTCATGTGGAGAAAAGTTCACGCACTTTTATGCAGAGAAAAGTTTATTTCATGTGGAGAAAAGTTCACGCACTTTTATGCGGAGAAAAGTTTATTTCATGTAGAAAAAAGTTCACGTACTTTTATGTGGAGAAAAAATTTATTTCATGTGGAGAAAATTTCACGCACTTTTATGTGGAGAAAAAGTTTATTTCATGTGGAGAAAAGTTCACGCACTTTCATGGTTGGTTCATGGTATTGGTCTGACAGTTTTTTGATCTTATGGTTTTGGCCCGTGGTATTGGTCCATGATTTTAGGAAGAGCTTGCCTATATAAAGCAAAAGAGATCATTTGGCTTGGGTATGCTTTTGGGTTGAATATCTTAAGATCTGAAATATTGGGTTATTCTTTGTAAAGCTTGATCTATATGAAAGTGAAGTGGAAAGCGAATCTGTGAAGGGTGATCTCTTGAGTGCTGCAGCTGCAGAAGTGCGGAGACGCCACAGAGGCACCACAGAAGGTGCAGTGCGGAGACGCCAGAGAGGCGCCACAGAAGGCACAGTGCGGAGACGCCACAGAGGCACCACAGAAGGCGCAATGCGGAGATGCCACAGAGGCGCAACAGAAGGCGCAGTGCGAAGGCGCCACAAAAGGCGCAGTGCGGAGACGCCACAGAGGCGCCACAGAAGGCACAGTTCGGAGACGCCACAGAAGGCGCCAGAGAAGGCGTAGTGTGGAGACGCCACAGAAGGCGCAATGTGGAGACACCACAGAAGACGCAGTGCGGAGACGCCACAGAGGTGCCACAGAAGGCACAGTGCGGAGACGCCACAGACGTGCCACAGAAGGCGCAGTGTGGAGGCCCCACAGAAGGCGCAGTGTGAAGGTGCCACAGAAGGCGCAGCTGCGGAGGTGCGCAGTGCCACAGAAGGCACAGCTACGGAGGTGCGCGGTACCACAGAAGGTGAAGTGCATAGCGACGCAGGCCAGAGAAAAGGAAATTGTGTATCTGTCTTAAGATCTTTTGTTGACTGATTTTTTTGTTGATAAGGTGTTCTGGGTTTGGTTTACTGTTATTGTGGATCTGGTTATCTAGGTGACTTACTGGTACTTGATGATCATTTGATGTTTATGGATCTAGTTTGTAAATTTATGAAAAGTGGTCCTTGAAAGAAAAGAAGTAGGGGGTTGTAGCTCCCTTCCAGGAGAGACTGGAAAACGAGAGAGAGTTGTAGCTCTCTGCAGGTTGCAGCCTGCGTACTGGTAAAGTACTGCACCAGTACAAGACCATTGTAAAAGGAGTTTCTAATTTGAAAGAAGATAGAGACATATTGCAGTAGGTGGTTTTCATCCACATTGGGTTTCCACCTTATATCTGGTGTTATTTGATGTGACTGTCTGTTTTTCTTGCTCATTATTTTATGGTACTGATATGCAAAAATAATTCAAAGTGTAAATAAGGAAGATTTGTTAAAAGAACTAGATAATACTAATTCACCCCCCCTCTCAGTATTATTTTCAACAGTACAGTCTTCCTGGGGTATACATTCAACTAAAACCTTTGAATACAGAAGATAATCAGGCTCCACACCCAACAACTTTTAGATATAGAATGGCTCTTAGGTCTCAGAGTTGAACCTATATATTTTATACCACATTGTCATGTCTCGTTATAAAAAATAACAAAAGAATAATTATGCTTATAGGGAATCCAAATTTCTTTAGCAAAGGCTTTAAAACTATAATTAAAGCCACAAATTTTATTTTAATTAACGACCTTCCAAACAATATTATACTTACTATAAAAAAATATTCCATCCTATTCTATCTAGAGGCTAAGTCATGGAAATTACCATAAAAATATCTTCATAACCACAATCCCAAATTACAACACATTCAAATAAGGACCTAATTCTATAAAGTGGACAGTCTACCTTAAAATGGTGGCAATGGACCCAGTATAATTTAGATAGTAATATTTTGATATGCACACCATTCTTTGACTTTATTTGCATGCTCAAATTCTATACAATTCTACAGGGTATGTAAAACCAACATTATTGTGGGGTTGTATCACTCTGCCTTTGTTATTTATTGGCTTTTTCTTTCTATTCCAACTCACTAAATATACCAAAAAAGTTTTTGAGTAGAAAAACATATATGGTTTTCATTTTTTTTAACCTTTATAATTTTTTGTTCTCCTTTCGACATGACGGTATACCTTATATGCTCTCCTTTATCTACATATGCATATACTTTATGCCATTAGCATAAGGCCTGAGAGTCGATCTTTCAAGACCTCTAATTGTCCGCCTTGGAGGACTCCCATCAGATGACAACAATCCATGGTTTACATGTACATTACAATAGTAATAGCCTAGCTTTACATATGTCACTATAAAAATCCTATAGTCAAGATTGTTGGGCTAGGTTTGATGGTAACCAACTCCAAGGTTGTCATTCAATCTAACTAATTTTTCACCATGCTTGGTGAAAGAATTCTTCACTACTCTCACCCTAGGGTTTTGTCCATTCTAGTTTCTCCTTTGAGTAGTGATTGAAACAATTTATTAATAATTACACTAGTATTACATTCCCTAACCATTGCTAAGGTTTTTTTTATCTATTTATGGTGTTCTTTTAGAAGGTAACAAATGAGCAATTTCTCAATTTTTTTTTAAAGGATTTTAATAACATTCTTCTTCTTTTGTTGTCGATTTCATGAACAAGAATTTTTTACCAAGTTTTTGGATTTCTTTTAGCTCTGGAAGGTAGATATGAGTATTTCTATATGTACTTCCCTACTCCATTTCATAATCTACTCTGCTGGTTTGGATTGATGTTTTATCTGTCAATAACCTCTCGGCCTTTTAAATGATTTAACATAGGGTTTGTTACTCTTTATAGGTTTTTTACCACACGAAAAAGGAAAACATACACACACATTACTATAAGTAAATTCTCCTTGTCTGGACTCCATTCAAAGTTCTTCTCCCTCATCTTTTCCCATGGAAGGAGGAGTTCCCTCTTCATGGTTTTGTTGGTCATTATTTGAAAAATCATTTCTTCCTTAGTCTCTATTGCCACAGGACTCTGGGGACTTTGGTATAGGATTATGCTTTTGAAAATTCTCTTGCATAAATTTTTCCTGAAAAGGGGTTGAAGAAATTTTTTCCATGTTCCAAAATTTACCTCGTTCCTTTATGCAATTCTCCAGGTCCTTAGCAAAAGTTGGCCGAAGACATATGCCTCTTTTTTTAAGTGGCTTGAAGCCTCTAAATGTAGTCTTGTGGTTCCTATGAAGGAATTAGACCTCAATAATGTGTAGCTACCTCACACGATTTTAAATTACAAGACACTACCTTTTTCATCAAAGTATAATGGACACTTTTTGTTTATGGATAAATTGTTTAATACATCTCGGTCACTATAATGTTTCCTTTCTCTGTTATATGGTGAAAATATTTGTTAGTCAATATTTCATTACTTATTTATCATGTATTGTTTACTTTTCCATATATATTTCCTTATTATATCATTAATGGTTCTCGGTGTAGTTATGGTAACCGTATGAAATACTGGTATTATTTTCCATTGCAAGATAGTTATATTTTCTTAGTCCAAATGACACATTTTTTTTGCCTTTTTATCTAAGTACTAGAACCCGACTTGTTTTCAAGTAAATATTTATTCACTTCTTTTAGGCATAAATTTATTCTTTTTACAACAATGTTGATTACATGTTCAATTCTTTGGATTGCATTCCTTTTCTTGCATTTAATAAAATCTAATTAGAGTTTGAACCAAGACTTGTTAGGTCCCTATAGTACTAGTGTAAGCCCTTTTTGTTATTAGTGCAACCCCCTTATTGTATTATTATGCCCATATAGTCCCCATGTTGTTATTATTATGCCCCATAGAAGCCCACTATTGTTATTGTTGTGCCCCTAAAATATTATTGTTATGTAGGCTCTGATTCTGTTGGGACACCTTAGAATCCTATATATAGAAAGCAGGTCTTTTCATTTGTATCATCCAAGAATTGTTCATTTGCATAATGTAAAGGTGTTGGAAATAATACTGAGAGGGGGGCGGTGAATTAGTATTATCAAGTCAATTATTTGTTATTTCATATATAGATTTGTATACGCTACTTGAGTTAGTGAAAACAACGTATATACACAACTTTAGTTAATGGAATTAGTGTATAAGTTGCAGACTTATAATTTAATTTATTCTTCATATGTTGTTCATAAATCTGTGTTTCAAAACCATATAAACAGTAACTAGAAATATAAAATAGAGCAGACAATCACAGACAAGAACACAAGATATAAGGTGGAAACCCAATGTGGGTGAAAACCACCTGCTGCAATTTGTCTCTATCTTCTTTCAATTTAGAAACTTCTTTTTACAATGTTTTTGTACTGGTGTAGTCTTATACCAGTATGCAGGCTGCAACCTGCAGAGGGCTACAACCTTCTCTCCTTCTCCACCTTCTACTGGAAAGGAGCTACAATCCCCTTATCTCTTGTACTAGTTGAGGTACTAGTATGTAGGTGCTGACCTACAAAAGGCTACAACCTTCTCTTTTCTTCCATGGACCATGTTTCATAAATTTTCAGACTGGATCCATGAATAACACCAATCAAACATCAAGTATATATGCATCAACCAATCTTCTTTGTACAACCCAATAATGCATCAAACAATCACTTCTCTGAATGTGGTAACCAGAATAATAACAGTAACCAGACACCAATCCCGAACCTAGAATACTGCAGCAATAAACAGAAGTAGCTAAAACATATTTTATGAGACGTACGCTAATTCAGGATGAGGAACTTGCGTACATACACTTCTATATAAACGAAAACCTGCGTATACGCTTATTTGAATTACTGAACCAACGTGTATACGTGTCTTCGCTGCACCAAACCTGCTTACATATCTATAAAAGACAGCTTTCCCTTTTCGAGTATTCAAGCATTAATTATACCCATATTATCATATTCATAGATCAATTCATGCGTTAGATATAATAGATCAGAATCACACAAAGATACTACTATTCAAGTCTTAAGATTTGATCCTTGAATAGAACTTATCCATCTTGTAACGCTCAGGTTCCTCCTTAATTCAGATCCAGCTATGCACCATAAACCAATCACCAGTATTCCATATCTTCATCATCATAAGATATTCAACACTTGAGTCTCTTAGCTTGCCAAATGATCTCTTCCTTTTTATAGTCTTTGCCTTACTCAAACCATGGCCCAAAACCATAGATAACGAATGCTAGGGACCCAATACCTGGTTTCAATATTTCGGATGCAATACCAAGGTCTAAAACCATAGGTCCAATCACCATGGACCCAAAAATAATCTTTCCCACATGTACACGCTTTTCCGTGAATGAAAGTGCGTGTATACACATACGCGACTTCTTATCATAAATACCATATATATACGCGACCTAGTTAAAAGGAACCTCCATATATGAAGTTTTCTTCCATTCTGGGAGCTTGAGCTGTGATCTGCCACCTAAGTGCATTACCATTAAGGAAAACACATGTGCCATAGTGCCAAACCTGTGCCATAATGCCAACAATCTCCCCCTTTCGACTTGATGGCAACCCTACATCATTCAAAGTCATTCTACCCCTTTGACATCAAGGGAAAAGGGTTATGATCCCCCTGAGTTCATGCTGAAACCTCTGCTCTACTGTGCTATCCATGCTACTCCTCGCTGTAGGCTAGGTCTGCAGAAAATGGTCTATAGGAAAGAACATTACTTTATAGATCATAAGCGACTTTCATATCACCAAAGAATCATACATACATCCATCTCCTAAACAAATGGGGATATACTAGTATTGACTCATCCACCCAACCAAGTGGGGATACATCAGCAGTTTACACAAGATAAAACAAGAAAATTACATCATCCATCCCAGGCATAGTGGGGAAACCATGATAGGCCGTTACATGACCTTGATAAGAAAATAAGTACATGACATAGATATTAAATATCTATATCAAGACTATGATAGTTATCGACAACTATCATCAGCATCATTTAGACTGGCAACCATGTTCTCCCTCTGCATATTGTTCCACTTGAAACCAAAAGCAACTGTGAAATTGAAACAAGATCTTCTAAGATAATGCCATCAATGCATTATATGCTCCCCCTGAACTTGTGCCAAATGGTCTCTTACAGACCCATATCAAACTCTTTTCTCTCAGAGCCTAGCCCACTGTTTATCTTCAACCAACATATACGTGACTGTATCCATATAAACCGGTGTATGTACGTGTATCAACCTCATGAAACTCGCGTACAACCACTTTTCTCTGAAACAGACAAGATTCAACAACAAGATGATGCATCAACTACCCCCAGCTTCTGTCTGAGGTATTCAATTGTCTCCCTGGGCAGTGGTTTGTTGAGTATATCAACAACTTGTTCCTTAGAGGGAACATACTCCAATTTTACCTTTTGTTCAAGCACTTGTTCCCAGAGAAAATGATACTTGATAGGTATGTGCTTAGTTTTTGAATGCATGATAGGATTCTTTGAAATACTGATTGCACTTGTATTATCACAAAAGATGGAGATAGGTGGAGTACAAGTGATTTGAAAATCTTGCAAAGTTTGCATCATCCAAAGGAGTTGTGTGCAGCAAGATGCAAAGTTTACATCATCCAAAGGAGGTTTCATCATCATTCAAACTCATTCTCCCCCTTTGACATCAAGGGCAAAGGGTTATGCTCCCCCTGAGTTCATGTTGAAACATCTGCTCTGCTGTGTTGTCCATACTCCCCCTGACTGTAGGCTAGGTCTACAGAAAGTGGTCTATAAGAAAGAACATGACTCTATACATAATAAGCGACCTTCCTATCACCAAAGACTCATACATACATCCATCTCCCAAACAAATGGGGATATACCAGTATTAACTCATCCACCCAACCAAGTGGGGATACATCAGCAGTTTACACAAGATAAAACAAGAACATTACATCATCCATCCCATGCATAGTGGGGAAACCAAGATAGGTCATTACATCACCTTGATAAGAAAAGAAGTACATGACATAGAGATGAAATATCTATACCAAGACTATGATAGTTATCAACAGCTATCATTAGCATCATTCAGACCAGAAACCATGTTCTCCCTCTGCATCTTGTTCCACTTCAAACCAAAAGCAACTGTGAAATTGAACTAAGATCCTCTAAGATAATGCCAACAATGCATTATATGCTCCCCCTAAACTTGTGCCAGATGGTCTCTGATAGACCCATATTAGACTCTTTTCTCTCAAAGCTTGGCCCACTATGTGTCTTCAACCAACATATACGAGACTGTATCCATAAAAACCAGCGTATATACGTGTATCAACCTCATCAAACTCGCATACAACCAGTTTCTCTAAAATAGACAAGATTCAACAACAAGATGATGCATCAACTACGCCTAGCTTCTGTCTGAGGTATTCAAATGTCTCCCTGCACAGTGGTTTGGGGAGTATATCAGCAACTTGTTTCTTAGAGGGAACATACTCCAATTTGACCTTTTGTTCAAGAACTTGTTCCTGGAGAAAATAATACTTGATAGGTATGTGCTTAGTTTTTAATGCATGACAGGATTCTTTGAAATACTGATTGCACTTGTATTATCACAAAAGATGGAGATAGGTGGAGTACGAGTGATTTGAAAATCTTGCAAAGTTTGCATCATCCAAAGGAGTTGTGTTCAGCAAGATGCAACAACCACATATTCTGCTTCAGTTGTAGATAAAGCAATTGAACTTTGTTTCTTGCTAAACCAAGATACTAATCTCGAACCCATAAATAATGCACCACCACTAGTGCTTTTTCTGTCATCCATGCTTCCTACCCAGTCTGCATTTGTATATGCATGAAGTGTGAGATCTGCATCTCTACGATACCATAAGCCATAGTTTTGTGTTCCTTGAAGATATTTGAAAATCTTCTTAACTTCCTGAAGGTGTGCTTCCTTTGGATTTGCCTAAAATCTTCCAACTATTCCCACTGCATGCATGATGTCTAGCCGATTACCTGTGAGATAGAGAAGACTATCAATCATGGATCTATAGGTTGGCTGATGTACTACTACTGATTCATCATTTGCACTAAGGTTGCATCCTGTTACCATAGGGGTACATACCAGTTTCGAATCTTCCATGCCATATTTCTTCAAGATCTGCTTGAGGTACTTGGTTTGTGATGAAAAAATACCATCTTTATTTTGTTGGATTTGTAAACCAAGAAAGTATGTCAGCTCACCAAGCAAGGACATTTTGAATTCTTTTTGCATCAACAAAGGAAAGTTTTGACTCATACCTTCTTCATTACTACCAAATATGATATCATCAACATACACAACAAGTATTAACAATTTATCATTATCAATTTTTATATATATATATTGCTATTTGCTGATCCTTTTGAGAAACCTTGTTGATGGAGGTATTTGTCCAGACGATAGTAACAAGACCTTGGAGCCTATTTAAGACAATAGAGTGCCTTCTTAAGTCTGCATACAAGTTTTAGATCGTTTCCAAGGATGAATCCATCTGGTTGCTCAATATACACTTCTTCTCCTAAGTCCCCATTTAAAAAGGCAGATTTCACATCGATTTGAAATACTTTGAACTTTTGGAAGCTAGAAAGAGCAAGGAACATTCTTATAGCCTCTAGTCTAGCAACTGGTGCAAAAGTTTCTTCAAAGTCTATACCTTCTTGTTGTGCATACCCTTTACAAGCAAGTATGGCCTTGTTTCTAACGACTTCTCCATTTTCATTCAATTTATTTTTTAATATCCATTTTGTCCCTATGACATTCTAATCTTTCGGTCTGGGAACCAACTCCCAAGTGTTATTTTTTTCAATCTGCTCAAGTTCTTCATCCATGGTCTTGACCCATCATTCGTCTTTGCATGCTTCTCTTACATTTTATGGTTCAGTGGAGGAGAGAAATGCTATATAGCTTGAAGCTTCAGAAATACTTCTTCTTTTTTCTACACTTACCTCTTTCTGTCCCAAAATTTGAGTCTCCAGGTGGTTCTTTTGGACATACCTGGATGGAGTCTTTTCTTCTATCCTTATCTATTCTTCTGGTGCCTCATGGGTTTCTTCTTCATCATGAATTTGATTTGATGTTGAAGGATAGTCCTCATCATCTTCAAAATATTTAGATTTTACTTGCCTAGGAGTGTTTCCTTCTTCATCAACCACTACATCAATACTTTCAACAATTTTTCTAAGTCTTTTATTGTAACACTTATATGCTTTGTTGTGGGGAAAATAACCAAGGAGAATGCCTTCATTTGCTCTAGGTTCAAGCTTGTCGAGGTTTTCATTAGTCTTTTTGATGTAGCATTTGCTTCCAAAAATTTTGAAGTATTTTACAGTGGGAGTCTTACCATACCAAAGTTCATGAGGAGTCTGAGTGTTGTTTACCCAGACGTTTGTCTTGTTGAGAATAGTAACTGTAGCAAATGCGGCTTCACCCCAAAAGGTTGTGGGAGTTCCAGACTCATCAAGCATAGCACGAGCCATTTGTTGAACCATTCTATTCATCATTTCCACTACTCCATTTTGCTGAGGAGTCCTTGCAGTAGAGAATTCCCTTCTTATTCCATGTTCTTTACAAAAATTGAAAAATTCATCCGAAGTAAATTCCCCTCCTTGATTAGACCTGAGGCATTTGATTCTGCAATATGATTCGTTTTCAACCAAGGCTTTGAATGCTTTGAACGTTTCGAAAGCTTCATCTTTATACTTCATAAGTCCTATCCAACAAATCCTTGAAAAGTAGTCAATGAACAATATGAAGTACTCTTCTCCTCGAGGTGACCTCTTCCTAGTTGGACCACATATACCAGTATGGACAACTTCAAGTGGCCTGCTAGTTGATCCTTCCTTCTCAGGGAAATTAGTTCTGGTTTGCTTACCAAACTGACATGATTTGCATATTGTATTGTCAGGATTTATAATGTCAGGGAGATCATGAACTGCTTGATATTTTCATTCTTTCCTTATCTGAGAGAAGCTTAGATGCCCCAATCTTCTGTGCCATAGCCAATGTCCATCATTCTTGCTTAGATAGCATTGTTGTTGTCCTCCTTTGAGTACGTATAAATTATTTGGATTTCTTATGCCTTTGATCATTGTTTCTCCTATATCAAGCTCATTAACAATACATCCATTTGATCGAAATATTACCTCATTTCCTTGATCACACATTTGACTGACACTCACTAGATTATGCTTTAAGCCATAAACATACATAACATTTCCAGCTTTGACCTTCTCTTTCAAACAAACAAAACCTTTACCTTTTATGAGTGTAGGGGTGTCATTTCCAAATGAGACCTTCTTTTCCTTTTCTAAGGCACTATATGACTGAAGTTTTCTTTATCACCTCTCATATGTTTCGAGCATCCACTGTCGATGTACCATTGATTTTCCTATCCTTCTACATAAAAGGATATCCCACATCTTTCTGGTTATGGTTCTTTCTTTCTCCATGTTTTGGGACTCAATGAAGCTTTCTCCTTATAAGTTGTTTGCCAAAACCTACTCCTACATTAAGAGTATTCATGACCGAAGTTGTTACGAATAGAACATTCTATTTCATTTTCAAGAGCAGAAAAGTTATTGTAGGTTCTTTTCATGATCCCAATCATACTTCTTTGTTTTTGAGCTTCTCTAGTCATGATGGTCTTGTAGGCAACACATTCAGTAACTTTGTGTCCAACGTTATGACAATAAAAACATTGGCCATTGAAGAAAATCTTGTGATTATCAAGCCTTCTGACCAAATGATTGTAGTTTCTATTGACATCCATTCTTGGGGCAAATTAATAATGATTTACCTGCGGTTGGTTGTAGCTTCTATTCATATTTGATGTAAATTTCCCTTGATTTACTTGGTGCTCTCTGTTCATCCTTGAAGTAAATTGTTTTACCTGGTGATCTGCATTATGCCTTTGTTATCGATTGTCAACCTGTTCACTTTTCCTTGCTGCATCAAGATAAATTTTGGAGGTGGATGGCTTCAATGCTTCTTCAGAATATCCGATACCTATCTTTATTAGAGGAGAATGCTCCACTTTGATAATCTCATCTAAAGTTTCAGATCCTTTAGCAAATCTAAGATGAAGGGCTTTTGTTTTCTCAATTCATTTTCTAAGTCCCACAATTTCACATTCTAGCTTTTCATTGTGTTTATCTCTTTCAGCAAGTTGGAATGTCAGAGTATCTATAATCATATTCTTTTCCTCTAAACAAATTTTAAGTTTCAAAATTTCTTCATAAAGACTTTCTTCATCTATAGCATCCAAGAAATCATCATCTTCAAAGGCCATCAAAAGTCTATCATCATTACATTGTTCATCTTCATCACTATTTGAAATTCCATCACTGTCTTCATGTGTATAATAGCTCTTCTTACTTACATTCTATTTTATGTTCCATCTAACTGGTTCCTTACCTTTATCTTTATGAGGACTCTTGGTAGCATAGTGACCAACTCTTCCACAAGCCAAGCATTTGAAAGGTAGCTTACCTCTGAATCCTCGAGTCTCCCATTGAAGGTTCTTGACAAAGTTTGATTCTTCCTCTCCTTTTGACATATGTCTTGACTCATTGTAATCTCCTCTTCCTAAGGCTTCGAATGTAGCTTCTCTCCAATCTGATGGTCCTCCTTTCCTCATTTTGTAAGCAGTCAGGATTTCGTGTAGCTGTGACATGCTAATGCTCTATAGGTCCTGCTTTTCTTCTACGGCAGAAACTTTTGAATCAAACTTAGAAGACAAGGATCTTAGAACCTTTTCAGCCAGAACAACTTCTTTTATTTCTTCACCCAAGTTTTTCATATAGTTAACAATCTCATCAATGCTTAAGAAATAGTTAGCCACACTTTCATCATTGTTTATTCTGAGATTTTCATATTGAATTCTAAGAGTTTGTAGTTTTGCTCGTTTTACCTAATCATCTCCTTCATAGCTCAGAACGATCTTGTCCCATATTTCTTTTGCAGTTTTGAGCTACATAACCTTGACGAATTCTGATTGAGATAGACTCCCTAATAGAGTATTGACAGCCTTACCATTTGTTTCATACTACTTTTTACGATTCGTATCTGTAGGAGTTGTTGATAGAAATGTGTGTCTTGTTTCTATGATATCCTAGAACTATGTACCAAGAGATTGAAGATAGGTTGTGATTCTTACCTTCCAATAGACAAAGTTGCTCCCATCAAAAATTGGTGGCCTGATTGATGCCTCATTTTTGTAGTTGCTCATGATGATAGATATTCCTTCAAGTGATCAAGCTTCTTCTGAAGGACCTGCTATGATACCAACTATTGGAAATAATACTGAGAGGGGGGGTGAATCAGCATTATCAAGTCAATTATTTTTCATTTCATACACAGATTTGTATATGCTACTTGAGTTAGTGAAAACAGTGTATATATGCAACTTCAGTTAATGAAATTAGCGTATAAGTTGCAGACTTATAATTTAATTTAGTCTTTAGATGTTTTGCATAAATCAGTGTGTCAGAACCATATAAATAGTAAACAAAAACATGAAATAGAGAAGACAGTCACACACAAGAACACAAGATATAAGGTGGAAACCCAATGTGGGTGAAAACCACCTGCTCAACTATCTTCTTTCAATTTAGAAAATTCCTTTTACAATGTTTTTGTGTTGGTGCAGTCTTATACTAGTACGTAGGCTGCAACTTGTAGAAGGCTACAACCTTCTCTCATTCTCCACCTTCTCCTAGAAGGGATCTACAACCCCCTTAGCTCTTGTACTAGCTGAGGTACTAGTATGTAAGTGCCGACCTACAAAAGGCTACAACCTTCTCTTTTCTTTGAGGGACTACGTTTCATAAATTTTCAGACTGAATCCATGAATAAAATAAATCAAACATCAAGTATATCTACATCAATCAATCTTCTTTGTACAACCCAATACTGCATCAAACAATCACTTCTCTGAATTCTATAACCAGAATAATAATAGTAACCAGACACCAATCCTAAACCTAGAATAATGCAACAATAAACCAAAGTAGCTAAAACGTATTTTATGAGACGTACGCTACTTCAAGATGAGGAACTTGCATGCATATGATTTTGTATAAAGGAAAACCTGCATATACGCTTCTTTGAATTACTGAACAAGCGTTTATACACGTCTTTGCTGTGCCAAACCTACTTACATATCTATGAAAGATAGTTTTCCCTTTTCGAGTATTCAAGCATTAATTATGCCCAGATTATCAAATTCATAGATAAATTCATGCGTCAAATTTAATAGATCAAAATCACACAAAGATACTACTATTCAAGTCTTGAGATTTGACCCTTCAATAGAACTTATCCATCTTGTAAGGCTCAGGTTCCTCCTTAATTTGTATCCAGATATGCACCATAAACCAATCACCAATATTCTAGATCTTCATCCTCATAAGATATTCAACACTTGAGTCTCTTAGCTTGCCAAATGATCTCTTCCTTTCTATAGTCTTGGCCTTACTCAAGCCATGGCCCAAAGCCATAGATAACCAATACTAGGGACCCAACACCTGGGTTCAATATTTCGAATGCAATACCAAGGTCTAAAACCATAGGTCCAATTACCATGGACCCAAAAATAATCTTTCCCACATGTATGCACTTTTCCGTGCATGAAAGTGCATGTACATGCATACACAACTTTTTATCATCAATATCGCGTATATATGTGACCTAGTTAAAAGGAACCTGCGTATATGAAGTTTTCTTCCATTCCGAGAACTTGAGCTGTGATCTGCCACTTGAGTGTGTTGCCATCAAGGACAACACTTGTGCCATAGTGCCAAACCTGTGCCATAATGCCAACAGAAGGAGGTTTACCCCTCGAAGAGGCTGATTTTGAAGTCGTTTCTCTATATTTTCTTCTATTTTTCAATCTCATTGCGTAACATTTTGTATCAGAGCTTTGGATTCTAGGGTTTCACTACATCAAATAGATCATTGTCGAATTTTTGCTATAACTTTTGTCTATGAAGTTTTAGAAGCTAAAAAAAACCATTTGAGCTGAAATCATTCTGAACCTCGGGTCCAATTTTCAGATCTTGTCTTGCCATATTTCGGAGATATAATCTAAGGAAGTTAGGGTTTTTTTAACCTCCGAAATTCCATCTCAAACAGGTCATTGTGGAATTTTTTCTATATGTTTTTGTCTATGAAGGTTCAGACTCTAAAATTAAAACCCATTTGAGCTGAAGTATCGGTCAACCTCCAACAATAATTTTAGGTCCTATTTCCCCATATTTTTAAATATATGGTCCAAGACATTTAGGCTTTTTGCAAACTCACAAAATACATTCCAAATAGGTGATCTTGGGAAAAATGTCATAACTTTCTCTCTCAGCATCAGGTTAAAATTTCATCAGAAGTTATAGAAAGACAACAAACTCTAAATTTTTGTGTATTTGTTTCAAATCCAAAGGTGGAAACAATAACACGTGGTAGATTGTACAAATTCTCTCTACTAAACTAGTATATAATTAGGTCATTGTAGGAGATTTTGCATAACTCTCTATTAAAGAATCCAATATTGTTTAGACTGGTGGGGTTACAAAGAGAACTCAGAGGGCTACCACAGGCCAAAATGTTAGAACTTGGAGATTTGAAATTACATAGTTACATTCATTAAAATATGGAGTTCATAAAAGCAAGAAATATGATTACTAGAATCAAGAAAATAGAAACACCTAGTAAGAAAAATTGGATGGATGATTTGAAGAATGTGATCAAAGCTAAGATAAATAGTTTTATATGTGCCACAAATGGTAAATCGATGGAATGGAAATAGATTTGAATAAAGGCATGGAATATTTGAAGAATGACATGGAAGGTTTAAAGGAAGGTGGGACAAAGCTGCTACAAGAAAGGCCTCCTAATGATGAAAAGGTAGTAGAGGAAACTCACGATGAGAAAAAAATAAATGTTAATAATGATTTCATAGAATCTAACATTGGATTGGAGACCCACCATATTCCAAAGATTGATATGAGGAAGTTTGAAGGCCAGGATCCCATAACGTGGATAATATAGATGGAGAAATATTTTGATCTGCATGCTGTGAAACTGTTACAAAAGGTACGTATTGCATTTTTATATTTAGAACAGAATAAATTTTTATGGTTTAAAGGCCTCTGTTCTCATAAACTGCTTGTCACATGGGCAGTTTTCATGGAGGAAATGATAGCACATTATGAGGATACAAAGAGCAACACCTTCTTTAGCCAACTGATAAATGTCAAACAAAAGGGTTCAATGGCAGAGAACATTGAGGACTCACAAAAATTTAATGTAAGGGTAAATGATATTCTGGAGAAGTAGATGTTCGATGTCTTCATAAGGACTTCAAAGGATAACATTCAACATGAGGTTCATCTTTGGGAACCTAATTTAGTGGAGAAAGCATTCAAGATGGAAAGAAAAATTGAGAGTAAAATTATGGCAACAAGAAATCCTACCACTCATAATTATAAAGATGGAAGTGTTGTTGCTCCTAACCTTCCACAACCTACAAGTTTGACACCACAACAATTGGTAGAAAAAGGATAAAATGGCCTTTGTTACAATTTTGATAGAAAATGCACTAAAGGTCATAAGCTCACTGAGAATAAATTATTATACATTGATTGTGAAGAGGAGGAAGAAAAGGATCAAGAAAATTCAAAAGAAGAGGATATACAGCAGGAACCAATCCTAGAGAAAGAAGAAATGAATATGACCATATCTTGTGTTGCATTGGCAGGAATTACCAGTCCTCGAACTCTCAAGATAGAAGGACATATAAAGAAGAAAAAGGATAACCTCGCTTTCATGCAAAATCAAATGAAACAACACGCAAATGAACATCAAAGCGAAATAAGTTTTGATATAAGCAACTGGGTATTTTTACGAATACAACCATATAAAAAAAAATCCCTCAAGAAGCTAAGAAGGATAATAAATTATCACCAAAGTACTATGGTCCTTACAAGGTGCGGAAAAATATTGGTACTCTGGCATACAAATTGGAGCTTCCTACATCTTCTTGAGTGCCCCTAGTTTACCATGTTTCATGCTTAAAGAAGGTTATAGGTGAGAAGCTCCCAGTTCAAACAATATTGGCAGAACTTGATGAGGAAGGAAAAATCATATTGGAACATGAAGTAGTCATGGAAAAAAGAACTTGACAACTATGAAATCGATCAACTTCAGAGTATCTCATCAAGTGGAAGAACTTCCATGTTGTAGACTCCACATGGGAGGACGAGAATTTTATACAGAAGCATCCAAAACAACTAAAGTGTTGAGGACAACACCTTTTGAAGGAGAGGGGCATGTTAGGTCCCTATACTACTATTGTAACCCCTTATTGTTATTAGTGAAACCCCCTTATTATATTTTTGTGCCCATGTAGTCCCCATATTATTATTATTGGGCCACATAGAATCCCACTATTGTTATTATTG
Organism: Pinus taeda; assembly: GCA_000404065.3. Classification (NCBI taxonomy): domain Eukaryota; kingdom Viridiplantae; phylum Streptophyta; class Pinopsida; order Pinales; family Pinaceae; genus Pinus; species Pinus taeda. The sequence goes on from APFE030060026.1 coordinate 94,176, forward strand.
TTCCCTTACATTATTATTGTTATGTCGACTATGATTATATTATGACCCCTTAGAATCCTATATATAGAAAGGAGGTATTTTCATTTGTATCATCCAAGAATTTCTCATTTGTGTAATGTAAAGGAGGTTGCCCCCTCAATGAGGCTGACTTTTAAGTTGTTGATCTATCATTTCTATCTTTTTGTGAGCTAGTTTCATAATAGGACCCCTCTTGAGGTCTAGTAATGGGAATCGATAATATATTTATTTTTTTTTATTTTAGTTAAGCAATATCTCCCAAATTCCAAGAAATTTAGTAAATAATTAGTGACAATTGTTAATCATAAGGAATTAATCTTGGTTCTATTATTTTATTTTATTTAAGTATAGTGTAATCACCTTCTTAATTTAACTTTTATTTAAGTCTTTTCACTCAAACTATTTTTAACAACTAACAGCTCTCGGCTAACCCAAATATATTGAGTATACTAACTCTAAATTATCTTGTAAATGAATGACAAGAGACCAACCAGATTTTACCCTTCCCAAAGCGAAAGTAATAAATTTCCAGTGATGTATCTATTGGTCGAGTTTCTTTTACTCTATATAATTCTTGTGCAAGCCATGATACTTGCAACGCTACATTACAAACTATTATAAGAACGTATATACATATAATTCATAAAGCTTCATTTCTATCATAGTTATTCACAAAAAAAAAAAAAAATCAATTTTTTGTAATTTTTTTCTAGATTTAGAGACTTATCTTAACATTCTAGGGAATATTCCAAGAGTTTCCTCAGACCATCTAACCTTAATCTAGTAGCTTGCCTAGATTTCCTCAATCTATTATAATTTTCAGTTAGAGTAACAACATCCCACCATACTTTTTAGCAACACAAAGTAGGATCTTCCTTTTTTAAGGGTTCCATGAGTCTTTATCTCCCACTGGTGTTTTTGGCAATTATTGAATTTTTCTCCAACAGTAAATCCCACCCAAGAAAACCAAAATGATGGAATTTATCTCTAACCATCTCTTTATTTTTTGAATTCTCAATAAATTCCTTTTTCTTCGAGATTAATGGCATTTATCTCTAGCCATTTATTCTTATTGAACCCTTCCTTTCTCTTCTTTTCCTGATAAAGTGAATGGGAAAGGAATGAGGAGATTTTCCTCTTTTATGACATCCATTTTTGGAACATAACTAACTTTTCCAACTTCTCTCTCACTCTTAGGGAGTTTTAACCCTCCATGTAACCCTTAGCATATTCTTAAGAATACTATACAAATAATTTCCATTATTTTTCTTTCCAACTTAAACAAATCATTCCTAATTTAATAATAAAAAATAAATTGAAATTCTTACTTAAACTATAATCCAAATTTAACCAATAAGGTCTTAAGTCGAGTCACTAGGGATATTACACAAGGTATCCCTAGAGGGGTGTACTATGAAACATAAACAAAAATGAAGGAATTTCTACATGCGTACAATGACGTTTTCTGAGGGTCTAAAGGGTTACGACCTGTTGGATACCTATACCAATAGGTTTCATATTTCATGATTGGAAAATTCAAATGCCAAATATGCTCTGCTTTGCTGATACAAAGATCCCATATTTTCAATGAAAGGCAAGGTGTGTACATGCCTTCATGTTCATTAAATTTTGATGCATGGTCCAACAGTCTAATCTGGATCATGCCATGTTTCAATTTCTGTTGTAGAATAGAGGAAGAAATCTATCCAAACTGTTTAATCTTGGCAGATCAATAGTTAGGCAGAGAAGCTAAGGTTCCCAGCTGCTTAAACTGGGGCCTTGGAAGCAATAAGGGTAGTATTAGATAGGCAATCAAAAGAAAAGCCAATGGAAAAGAAAAGGCACATAAGGTTCTGCAAGTCCAAGTGCACCCTCCAAGAAGAAACAAAAAATGCTAGGCAAATAGATGGGTAGGTAGATGGGGTTGTAGAAGTGGTGTTCTTTTCAAACTAAATCATGTTGGTCAATACAAGGAAAGCAAAACAATGGAGCATGCCTAACTTCCCTTTGTTCTTTATTCATCACTCATTACTAACATCCCTTCACCAGTTGTGGTCATGAAAGAATTCAAGGTTTTATGTTGGTCCTTGTTGCCTTTAAGAGCCACATTTCTTGTGCAAAATTCTTTTCATTTTGATCTACTCCCTAAACTAAGTTGTTTTCAAGTAAACTTAGTAATATCACTCCTCATGCACCTTCTCCCTCCATATTAACCTTTAACTTCTATTATCTAACTCCCTATGTCACCTTTTCCCTACTATTATAATACCATGGTGTATAAACCCCAAATATTCTATAAATATCCCCCTTTAGCATTATAGCCATATGTTCACTACTAGGGAATCAAATTGACATCTGGTCAGTTAGAGAACCCAAGCCTAACCTCATTTCCTCCTTCAGAAACTCATCTACCTAGTCAACCCTTCATTTTACCTAAAAAACCCTGGAAAAACCCTTTTGCACCCTTTAATCCGCTCAAAAGGCAAAAATACCTTCAAAACCCACTTTTCCGCTTTATCCTAAGTTTGGGATTTATGCGCATTTGATACAAAAATACATTGAAAAACCATTGTTTTGCATTTATCCAAAGTTTGAGGTGCGCGCGATTTTGCAATGAAATTTCATAAAAAACCCTTTTTTCCTAAGTTTTGTGATTAACGCGCATTTATAAAAATACATTACAAAACCTTGCAATTCGCCAATAATTCAAAGGGTCTCACCGGGCACGATTCCCATGGAAAATAATATTTTAATGCCCGCCCGACGTTGTATCATCCGCACAGTTCATCGGCCCGTCGACCGTCCGATCGAGCGCTTTTCATCCAACGGTTGACGTGGATATCGGACCGGCCCCGACGTCCGAAAGATATCGTCCGATATTTATTAGAGGCTGAGGTCAGGCCTCGGCCACGCGTCGCCCCCGAATCGTATTGGAGCCCCCTCTGACAGATTCCCTTCCGTATCAAAAGCGGTTCGATATGATACCGCTGTGGTTTCTGGTTTTCCGCCAATCCGCCTGCCAACATCAACGCCGCGTCACTGCTTGCGTCATCGCCGTGTCTGCAACCCCCGTGGACCACTCATAAGCCGCCATGTCACCCGATGACATCATGCTGACGTCATCCGACCCTCACCCACTTGATGACGTCATCCTAAAAAAGGCGCGAATGTCCCAAAAATCCATATTTTGTCAATTTTTCGCGTTTTTTTGCACTTTTTGCAAAAACTGTTGTTGCGCCCTCTGCATGCATTTTACGTCCAAAATTGCACCAACCTGCTGAAATCGACCTGGCGACCTTCGACGCACCTACCCACCTGCATTCGTGACCCGGACCGTCGAGTTCACCAGGTATTTATCCCTGCAAATCTTCTCTGCACCTGGTTTTGTCTACAACAGGTGAAAATTAACTCAAGACACTAAAAAACGCATAATTCACCGGTGAACACCCTGCACCAAGTTCCCATTTGGAAATTGAGCGGTCGAAATTCAGTAGCCGAGCCTATTTAAACAAAATTCTCATTAAAAACCTCCATTTTGTTCACGCAGTCGTCAACAGAAAACCTGGTACCTACACCTAATTATTAAGAGGGGTCTGCCAAAGACAAGTATTCACCTTCTTAAGTAACTGTGTGCAGTATTTCAATTGCTGCAAGTTTACCCTATCATCCTCTGTTTCGCAATTCACCTCTTCACCCAGGCAGTACTCTTTTTCTGTTGCCCAGTCTAGTAACATCAGTCTACATACAAAACAGAGTTTAAGTAACCATGGAGACTCCAGTTGCACCGGTGTTCCTCAATGTTGCTCTGTTGAATGCCCCTCAGAGAGAATTGGAGTGGCAGGATTTGGCAAACTTAGATTATCAAATCTCAGAAGACTCCTTAACACACAGCAAGTTCCACCTCCACCTGGTAAATGAGCTAAAGGCCAAAAATGAAGATAGGACAGATATATTGGGCATTTGGGATTCCTTCCTCCCAATCTTCAGCCTCCCTCAGGTCAACCAATTCCCTGACCTGATTCATCTGTGTGCTGTATGCTATGATCCCACTCAGAGAGCTGTGCTTGACCCTTCAAGCTCAGTTATATTTTACATCACCCCTGAGGCCATTAGAGAGATGCTGCAGTTTAAGACTGAGAAGAAATTGGTTCCCTTATCCTTGTTGGATCTGATAAACCAAGGAGCTAGAATGCTCACAGATGCTAAGATCACAAAGCTGAACCAATTGTTTATTAACTTTGACACTATGCAATACCCTCCTATTTTTTCTGGTTACCTCAACCAATTGGGTGTAGACCTTGCAGATATGATCAGTTCCATCCTAGGTTATAAATCAGTTGAGTATATTGATGAAACTATATTGGTGATGATGACTATGTTTTCCCCTGGAAAAACTCCAATCTGTTATGACTATGCCACCTACATTTCAGACAAGATGCATGAGTAGTTTATGAACCTGTCAAGAGAGAAGGTGTTCAGATACACCTCCTACATCTACCACTTAATTCTATATTATCAGCATGAGAAATTCTCCTTCA
>APFE030060036.1:7952-57584 GCA_000404065.3 Pinus taeda
ATGTAGCCATCACATCTCTTCTCAGAGATAGGCTACCATCGCCCTAGCTAGTTTATTTCCATTTCTGATTGTAAGCATGTTTCAGTATTTTCCATTAATGAAATGAAGTATTATTTCCACTACATCTTTGTGTATATTGTTATCTCTATAATTTGTTGCGTTCCTGTTTAAATCTGGATCACATGACTAGTGAGGCTCAAAAACGAAGAAGTGTGCATGCAATTATGAAGAGGACCTATAACAACTTTTCCACCCTTGAAAGTGAAATTGAATGTTCTATTTGTAATAATTTTGGTCATGAAGATTCTGAATGCAGGGGTAGGTTTTGGAAGACAACTTAGAAGGAACAAACCTGAAGTGCCAAATCATGGAGAATGAAGGAACTACAACCAGAAAGATGTGGAATAGCTTTATATGCAGAAGGACAGGAAAATCAATGGTACATCGACAGCGGATGTTCGAAGAATATGACAGGTGATAAAGAAAAACTTGAATCATATAATGCTTTAGAAAAGGGAAAGAAAGTTTCTTTTGGAAATGATAGCCCTGCAACCATAAAAGGAAAAGGCATTGCTCAGTTGAAAGATAAGGTCAAAGCTGGAAATATTTTGTATGTTGATGGCTTGAAGCATAATCTTTTGAGTGTCAGTCAGATGTGCGATAATGGAACCGAGGTAATCTTTCGATCAGATGGGTGTAGTTTTCGTGATCTTGATACAGGAAGAACAATAATCAAAGGCAGAAGAACTCCAAATTATCTATACATATTTGAAGAAGGACAACAACAATGCTATTTAAGCAAGGATGATGAACACTGGTTATGGCACCGGAGGTTGGGGCATCTAAGCTTTTCACAAATAAGGAAAGCATGCAAATACCAGGCAGTTTGTGGTCTTCCAGATATCAAAGTTCTAGACAACACCATATGCAAATCATGTCAGTTTGGAAAGCAAACCAGAACTAACTTTCTGGAGAAGGAAGGATCAGTTAGCATGCCTCTTGAGCTAGTCCATGCAGATGTATGTGGTCCTTTTAGGAAAAGGACACCTCGAGGAGAAGAATACTTGATATTATTCATTGACGATTTGTCCAGGTTTGTTTGGTTAGAACTTATGAAGCACAAAGATGAAGCATTCGAAAAATTCAAATCCTTCAAAGCCTTGGTTGAAAATGAATCAGGTTACAAAATTAAGTGTCTCAGGTCCGACAGAGGTGGAGAGTTTACCTAAAATGATTTTTTTGATTTCTATGAAGAATATGGAATAAGAAGGGAATTCTCTACAACTAGAACTCCTCAGCAAAATGGAGTAGTGGAAAGGATGAAAAGAACAGTCCAACAAATGGCTCATGCTATGCTTGATGAGTCTGCAACTCTCGCAATGTTCTGGGGTGAAGCTGCATATGATGTAGTTGTTATTCTCAATAAAAAAAATGTCCGAGTGAACAACACTCAAACTCCTCATGAGCTCTGGTATGGTGATACTCCTTCGGTAAAGCATTTCAAAATTTTTGGGAGCAAATTCTATATTAAGAATACTGATGAGCAACTTGGCAAACATGAACCTAGAGCAGATGAAGGCATTCTTCTTGGTTATTCTCCACACAGCAAAGCATATAAGTGCTACAACAAAAGACTTGGAAGAATTGTTGACAGCATTGATGTAGTGGTTGATGAAAAGGGATACATCCCTAGGCAAGTAAATCATGAAAATGTCGAAGAAGATGAAGACTACCCTCAAAGACAGAATGATGAAGAAGAAGAAGCTCAAGAAGCACCAAAGGAGCAGACAAGGACAGAAGAAAAGACTCCATCTAGGTATGTTCAGAAGAATCATCCAGATTCTCAGATTTTGGGGCAGAAAGAAGCAGGTGTACAAACAAGAAGAGCAACTGCAGAAGCTTCAAGCTATTTGGCATTACTCTCTTCCACTAAACCACAAAGTGTGAAAGAGGCATGCAAAGATGAAAGTTGGGTCAAAGCAATGGATGAAGAACTTGAGCAGATCGAAAAGAACGACACTTGGGAGTTGGTTCCTAGACCAAAGGATAAGAATGTTATAGGCACAAAATGGGTCTTCAAAAATAAGTTGAATGAAAATGGGGAAGTAATTAGAAATAAGGCCAGACTAGTTTGTAAAGGATATGCACAGCAAGAAGGAATATATTTTGAAGAAACTTTTGCTCCTGTTGCAAGACTCGAGGCCATCCGAATGTTCCTTGCGTTCTCAAGCTTTCAAAAGTTCAAAGTCTTTCAAATGGACGTGAAATCAGCCTTTCTGAATGGAGACTTAGAAGAAGAAGTGTACATTGAGCAACCAGATGGTTTCATTCTTGGAAATGATCCAAATCTTGTATGCAGACTAAAAAAGGCTCTTTATGGTCTTAAATAGGCTCCAAGGGCTTGGTACTATCGTTTGGACAAATATCTTCATCAACAAGGTTTTTCAAAAGGATCAGCAGATAGTAATCTTTATATAAAAATTGAAAATGAGAAATTACTAATACTTGTTGTGTATGTAGATGATATTATCTTTGGCAGCAATGAAGAAGCTATGAGTCAAAGCTTTGCCTTGGTGATGCATAAATAGTTCGAAATGTCTTTGCTTGGAGAACTAACATACTTTCTTGGATTGCAAATCCAACAAAATGAAGGCGGGATCTTCTTGTCTCAAACCAAGTATCTCAAGCAGATTTTGAAGAAATATGGCATGGAAGATGTAAAACCAGTATGTACCCCCATGGTCACAAGATGCAGCCTTAGTGCAAATAATGAATCAGCAGCAGTGCATCAACCAACCTAGAGGTCTATGATTGGAAGTCTACTTTATTTGACAGGTACCCGACCAGACATCATGCATGCAGTGGGAATAGTAGGAAGATTTCAGGCAAATCCAAAGGAAACTCATCTTCAGGCAGTGAAGAGAATCTTTAAGTACCTTCAAGGAACTCAAAACTATGGCTTATGGTATCCTAGAGATACAGATCTCACACTTCATGCTTATACAGATGCAAATTGGGTTGGAAGTGTGGATGATAGGAAGAGCACAAGTGGTGGTGCATTCTTTATGGGTTCCAGATTAGTATCTTGGTTTAGCAAGAAACAGAGTTCGATTGCTTTATCTATAGCTGAAGCGGAATATGTGGCTACTGCATCTTACTGAACTCAACTCCTTTGGATGATGCAAACCTTGCAGCATTTTCAAATCACTTGTACACCACCTATCTCCATCTTATGTGATAATACAAGTGCAATAAGCATTTCAAAGAACCCAGTCATGCATTCAAAGACCAAGCACATACCGATCAAGTATCACTTTCTCAGGGAACAAGTGCTTGAACAAAAAGTCAAGTTGGAGTATGTTCCTTCTAAGGAACAAGTTGATGATATACTCACCAAACCATTGCCCAGGGAGACCTTTGAATACCTCAGGCAAAAGCTGGGGGTAGTTGATGCATCATCTTATTGTTGAATCTCATCTGTTGATTATATGTGAGGTTTATATGGGGTATACGCGTACATTTTATGGTTTATGGATTGGTCGTAGATCGAATGGCACAGGTTCAGGGGGAGCACATATATTGCATTGTTGGCATTATGGTAGCACAGAAGGAGAACATGGATGCTGATTTGAACATGGCTGCAATATGTTTCTATCTCTTTCATGGTCATGGTGGATTATGGTTCTTCTTGAAGAAATTTATGGTGGATGATGGATCTGGTCAGGGGGAGCATTATCAGCAGAACAAAGACTTAAGCATGTTCTCATGGGGAGCATAACCCTTTGCCCTTGATGTCAAAGGGGGAGAATGATGTTGAGGATCTTGAGGATGCCATCAAGTCCAAAGGGGGAGATTGTTGGCATCATGATTCTGGTTTGATACTATGGCACAGGTGTTATACTTGATGGCAACTCACTCTTGTGACAAATCTCAGTTCAGGTACTCAAAATCATGGAAATTACGATACCCGCAGGTAATCCTAGAAGAAGCTGCGGACACGCAGGTACACCAACCAAGGAGTGTGTACATGCATGCATGTGATACGTTCAAAAGGTGCGGACCCCAGTTTCACTCTCTCCAATGCATAAAAGCGCGTGCACGTGGGAATTTTCATGAATGGCTCATGGTATTAGTCCGACAATTTTTGATCCTATGGTTTTGGTCTGTGGTATTGCATCCAAAAGTATTGATCCCAAGTATTGGGTTCATGGTATTGTGTTAGTATGGTTTTGGACCATGGTATTGTGAAAGGCTTGCCTATAAAAAGGAAAGGAGATCACTTGGCTAGACACTTGTGAAATTTGAATATCTTAAGATTTGAAATTTTGGGTGATTGGTTTTAAAAGCTAGATCTAAATCAAGGAGAAAACTTAAGGCGAATCTATAGATATGTCGTCATCTCTCGGGCGCATGAACAGATCTGTGGATCTGACTGATTGTGGCACTTTTGAGGACTGTTAATTAGGCCCTAATCAGAAGTCCACATGCGATCCGAAGGTGCAGTGCGGGGGTACACATCGTAGAAGAAGGTGCAGTGTGGGGGTACACAGCGCAGAAAAAGGAGCAGTGCGAGGTACGCAGAGTAGAAGAAAGAGCAGTGTGGGGGGCACGCATCTCAGGGAAAATCACAGTGCGAGGTACTCAGGACAGAAGAAAGCACCATGCGGAGGTACGCTGTAAGTCAGACAGTAAAGGTGCGGATCTGAGCAAAAGTACACAGAGCAGAAGAATGACCAGTGCAGATCTGCACAGTTTAAACTCAGAAGAGCTACGGATATATGCAAGCCCCTATTGGTGAAGTTGCGGACTTATCTTGAAACATTTGTTGACTGTCTTTTATCTATTGCTGCAGAATTCTAGGTTTAGATTTCTGGTATTACTTTTCTGTTTACAGCATTCTGAAGAGTTGGGTGATTCATTGGTTTATTGTATAAGGAGATTGGGTGATTTTCTTGTACTTGATGATTATTTGATCTTCTTGGATCCAGTTTGAAAATTCATGAAACGTGGTCCTTAAAGAAGTAAAAAGAGCGAAGGGGGTTGTAGCTCCCTTCCAGGAGAGACTGGAAAACGAGAGAGAGTTGTAGCTCTCTGCAGGTTGCAACCTGCGTACTGGTAAAGGACTGCACCACTACAAAATCATTGTAAAAGAAGTTTCTAATTGAAAGAAGATAGAGACATATTGCAGCAGGTGGTTTTCACCCACATTGTGTTTCCACCTTATATCTGGTGTTCTTTGGTGTGACTATCTGTTTTTCTTGTTCATGCTCATTATTATATGGTACTAACATACAAGTTAATGATCAATATCTGAAGATTAAATTAAAGTATAAATCAGGAAGACATACTGAAAAGAATTTGATAATACTGATTCACCCCCCCTCTTAGTATTATTTCCAACATAGAGTACCCAAAAAAGGAAATAATTTAGTCCAAAAAATTCCAGTGAAAATTGGATCTCTGTCACTTACAATAATATTTGGTATTCCATGTAGCTTTTGGATTGTTTCCATGAATTCTTCTTCATTGTACTTTCTCTAAAAGGATGAGAAAGAGAGGAAAAATGGGAATACTTTTTGATTTGATCTACAACTACCATAATGACTCTATTTCCTTCAGATTTAAGTAAACATTTAATAAAATTCATTGAACTTCTTCCCAATATTGGCTTGGTATGGCTAATGGATGCACTAGTATCTTGATTGGCACTATCTTATATTTTTGGCATACCACACATTTTTCCAAAAAAAATTGCACATATGATTTAAGAAATTCCCCAAAAAAATATTTCTTAATTGTATGGTATGTATTCAAGAGACTTGAATGATCTCCTACAGGAGAAATGTGTATTTCCGAAAGAACCTTCTATTTGAGTTGAAAATACTTAAAGAAGTATAAGTAATCTTGACTAACAAATAATCTCTCCATATATATTTTTTTACTACCTCAAAGTCCCCATGTAGTTGTTGAATGATCTTGCATATCTTCTCATCTTGCTCCCATTCTATCCTTGCTTCTTCCACCCAATTAGATTGTGGAATGGAAATAACACACAATAAAAAAATTGTGCCTTCTTCTTTATTGAGATTGCATCTGCCACAATATTTTGTTTTCCCTTTTTGTAGATAATTTCAAAGACATAACCCAACATATTTGTGACCCATTTTTTTTCCTTTTCTAAAGATAGTATTTGCTCCAAGAAGTACTTCAGAATATCATGATTTATTTTTACTTTGTAGTGTCTTCCTATTAAGTATGAATGTCATTTTTTAAATTCATGTAGTATGACCAACCTTTATTTTTCATAGATGGGTCTCAATAATTTATTTCCTTTAATTTCAGTAGTTTCAAAGGCATGGGGCCTTCCTTCTTGTATCAAAACTACGCCAATGCCATGGCTTGAGGAATCACACTCCACAATGACAATTTTTGGGATATTAGGTGTTGCCAAGATGGGAGTTGTACACATAACCTCTTTAAGTTCTTGAGAAAAATTGTGGTTTCTTCTTTAGTATAATAAAATGCTTCCTTATTAAATAATTTTGTTAGAGGTGTTGATATTTGACCATAATCCTTGATAAAATTGCAATAATATCCTATCAATCCAAATAAACCTCTGAGTTTCTTGAAGGTATTGGGGGTTGGCCATTCTTTCATAGGTTTTATTTTTTAGGATCCACCTTGACACCCTTATGTGATGCAATATGGCCCAAATGTTACACTTCTTGAACCCCAAAGGCACACTTGAAAGGATTTGAATATAGTTGTTTCTCTTCCAAAAGCATTAAGACCCTATCTACATGTACAAAATCATCCCAAGATTTGTTGTAGATTAATATGTCATCAAAAAATACTAACATAAATTTTCTAAGGAAGGTTTTGAAAGTAGAATTCATAAAGATTTGAAATGTTGAAGGTGCATTTGTAATTCCAAATAACATAACGATAAAATCATAATGATCTTAATGTGTTATAAAGGGTATTTTGGGAATATATTCTTGCCTCATTCTAATTTGATGATATCTAGACTGAATATCCAACTTCATAAAGGAAATTGATCCATGTAATTAATTTAATAATTAATCAATGATAAGAATAGGAAACTTATCTTTGAATGTCATTTTGTTGAGTTAGCTGTAATCTAGACACATACGCCATGAACCATCCTTTTTGATAACCATCACCATTGGTGAAGAGAAATCATTGTGGCTAGGTTGAATGCTACCCACCTCTTACATTTGTCAAATCATATGCTCAATCTCACTCCTCTATGCATGTGGATCCCTGTAAGGCCTAATTTTAGGCAGTATACTTCTAGGTTGCAAATGAATAGCATAATCATGATCTTAGGAAGGTGGAAGACCCTTAGAAACCTCTCCAACTAACTTGAATTATTGTTGACAACGTTTTGGAGATCAACTAGAGAAAAGGATATATTTGTGTGAACATCTAATGAACACAACTTTTCAATTACATCTTGGTTTCCCGTTTTTTATAAATTTCGTCATGCTATTAGAGCTTATCACTTTATTGGGTTCCCTTGGATACCTCTAAGCTCAATTTCCTTTCCTTCTGATCTTTTTTTTATTTTTTTATTTTTTATGAAAAGATCTTGAAAATTAAAGGCCACTATGCTCAATGATTATAACCATTGGGCCTAGAATACAACAATAACACCACCTATTTGGGTTGTATTAATGGGACTAACCAACAAATTCTCCTCAATATTCAACTTGATATTATGGCACCTCCTTGAAAATTTTATGGCACATCCATCTGCAATCATTACTTGAAATTAGGGTGTTGGATAAACAAATAAATTAAGAAGTTTTTCCAATTTGTAACTGATGAAGCTTTGGATACTACCTGAATGAATCAATACTATCACATTTTTATTTTTGATATGTCCTATCTTGAGGGTTTGTGGACTATCAATGTTGGTCAATAATAAGAGATTGTTAGAGTAGTCTCTTCTAGCTCTACATATTGTGGAGTTTCCACTTCTTGATCTTCTACATCTTCACAGTCTATGTAGAATAATTTATTCTTACTACATTTATACCCCTTACTATACTTGCTGTCACAGTTGAAACACATTCCATTTTCTCTTCTTTCATCCATTTTCCAACAATTTCCAATATTGATTGATTTACATCTCTACAAGCTGACCTACATTTTGATCCTTGGTCGAGGACGACATAGAAAGGAAATTTGAAACTAAAAATATGGCCACTATAAAATTGATCAGTGATAACTATAGAGAAAATGCATCATGGTTGGAAATGGAAGAAATATTTGAAATGTACACAACTCATGTAATTGGATCTACTCCATTTCATCATCCATGATTTTATTTCATTTCACATAATGGTGGATCTCATGTTAGTTGGTGGGAATGAAGGATCTTGTGTGACTATTTTGGCACAAGGTCATTGCTTAGATACACCATTTAATTCCAACTTCCCTCGAGGATGAATCTACTCCTGAAGGTACTAAGGAATCTAATCTGAATTGGATCCTCAAAAAATTCCATGATTGTTAAAAATGAATGACAAACTTCAAGAAATCTTATAGCTATCAGAAATAACCTCCGAATAATTGTAATTTGTAGCCAGCAAAGAGCAAAGAGGACCTTCAGTCAAAGCGCGTTGACCATTGGCCCATGGAGACTGTGCATGGTGCAAAAATGGCAGTTGGGAAGCTCAAACCCAGAAACAAAGGTAGTTTCTAATATGCGATTCACTAATCGCGTATCACTGGGCAAAACCCCTCGAGAAGGAAAAAGCCCCAAGCGCTCGGTCACAAGGGAAACCAAAAAACCATGGGAAAGCGCTAAAACGACAAGTGGGTCCTGTGCTCAAAACCGAAAAAATTTCGGAGGCATTTCGGGTGGTAAGTGGGTTTGGCCGAAAACCCAGCGATTCCATACATCGAGTGACGCATGTCCGGTGGGGAGAGAGAAAAACCACTTACATCATGGGCTAACGCTCGAGTAACTCAACTGCGTGATATAAATGAAGACCATAGGATCTGGGGGCTCCAGATCAAACCGTGGAGGTTCAACTCGATGGATGACCGGACCCGAGGGAAAAATAAGCTACAATGCATAAATATTTGAAGCTTGATTTGACAGATGAGTCGACAGAAGGATCCGTTTCGCAGGCATCTGGGAAATAATGGAAAAAATGACCGCTCAGGAAGAACTGACACTCATTTATCAAGAAGATAGGTGGCCACCTCTCTGTGAAGAATTACAGAGCAAAGATGATGCAGAGTAGAGAAGTCCTAGTGGATATAGGTAGGTGATTCAGAGAGCTAGGAAGACGAAGTGAACAGTCGAAGAAATGAACTGGCTTTAAAGCCACGAGCTGACAAAGACAAGATAGAGAGAGCCAGGGAGGTAGAGAAGCAGTGAAGAAGCCAAAGTCTGAGAGAAACAGAAAGAAAGGAAAAATTGCAGAGAACAGAGAAACCGAGATGACCATCAGAGTAAGGGCAACATTGAGTAGACATAAACCAATTGAGGTAGAAATTTAGTAAGGGGAGTCTGTGAACTCTAAGGACTTGGGAATTCCAAGTGCCATCCTACTGATCACCCTCTGTCAAGTGAGACTCAGATTGAGCTCCTTATTATAAGACTTTTCTTTAAAAACATAATAAAAAGGCCACCACTAAAAGCTGGACCAGGAGACGTAGCCCCGGAGACTTGGGTGAAATCCTTATTAAATTTTGTTGTGTTTATGTTTTTCATACTATGATCTCTTATTGTTTCAAGTGTCTGTTTATTTTGCAATCTTATCGATCCGTTGCCTAAGATAACATAGACACACACACACACCAGCACATGAGTTTGTAATACCTTCATTAATTTCGTGAGGTCACCTAGGGGTGATTTCAGATCAAGTGGTATCAAAGTTATAGGTTGTTAAGGTTAGACAAGCTTGTGCTGGATTTAGCTATTGAATGCTAACTATATCAAAGCTCAAATTAGGAGAAGGAGAGTTGGTTGAAACCAATCCTGAAATTGGAAGAGTCTATCCTCAGAAGACAATGTCGGAGGAAGGTTCTGTGGGGCCAGACCCTCAATTTATAGATAGCTTCCTGGACATAAGGTCCATGGTAGAGAAAATGTATAAGGACTTTAGAAAACATAAAGATGAAGATTCATCAGGCTCCAAACAAGATAAAGGAGAAGAAGAGTCTCTCCTCCATGACCACTCAAAAGGCAAAGGGAAAGAAGAAAACTTTCTCACACCTCCTAATAGCCCTGAACATAAGAAGAAGACATCTTTGATTAAACTGGATGTTGAATTTGATTTACCAATATATGCTGGAAAGTTGAATGCAGAAAAGCTAGACAATTGGAACAGACAAATTGATGTTTATTACAAAGTGCAAAGTATGGATTCAGACAAGAGAAAGATTCAACTGGCTAGCCCACGCCTTGGAGGCACTGCCTTGGTTTGGTGGGAAGGCAAGACCCAAGCTCACGTGAAGAGACATGGTAAGACTCTTTCTGTTTGGAGTGAATTTATTTTTGCAATCAAAAATAAATTCTATCCATTGGCCTACATGTAGTAAGCCATGATGAGCTGGCAAACTCTTCAACAATTGAAAGGGCAAAGTGTACAAGATTACACCCAAGAATTAAGGAAGAGAGCTTTGATTCTACAAATATCATTAGACTCACCTCAGACTCTGTTGAAGTACATCGGTGGTCTACACAGCTACATGAGGCACACTATCCTCATGTTTAATCCCACTAGTATAGATGAGGTATCTATTCAAGCTATGCATCTAGAAGCTATAGGAAAGAATGGGAACTTGGAAGTCGGGGATCATCCCAACCCACTGCAAGCAAGAATAAGGAGAAAAGAAAACAGAAATGAAAAGCAAGGAATGCCAACATTGCATAGAAAAGCAAGTCTTCATGCACCCACTATAAGAAGGATGGGCATGATGATGAGCACTGTTGGATTCTGCATCCAGAGCTGAGACTTAAGAAGTTCGAGGGCAAGAAGAAGAATACTGTTGTATCTATTCAAAAAGATTTGGGGTCGGACTCAGGAGATGAAACAACCATTGTAGCCACATGTATAAAAGATAAGAATTCTAAAGCATCTACTAGTAATTATGCACAATCTACTATTGATGAAGAGAATGAGAGAAAAAGACATGAACTTTTCCATATTTGAGTTATTTCCAAACATCAAAAGATTGATACTTTGTTTGATAGTGGCTCACAAGTAAATTTAATTTATGAAGCAATTGTAAAGAAGTTGGGATTACTAACTACACCTCACAAGAAACCATACCCATTAGGATGTTTACGTGATAAAGCACAACTACAAGTGACTAGACAATGCAAACTTAAGTTTTCTTTTGGGTCAGCATTTGTAGATGAGGTTGTGTTAGACATAATTCCTTTGGATATATGTGGAATTATTTTAGGAAGTCCTTACTTGTATGATAGAAAAGCTATTTTCTATAGAGCTGAGAACAAGAATCTACTCGTTAGAGATGGAATAAAATACTTTGTAAGAGCTCATAAGCTCAAGAGTAATTACACTCTCATAAACTCAGGGTAGATGAAACAAATTATAAATTCATGCAAACAATTTTTATTGATGGTTGTAAAGGAAAAGAAACCTGATAAAACCAATGTATTTGAGGGTTGTGATGCTAAACAACAAGTTGATTTAGAAACAGTTGTTTTAGAGTATGATATATTGTTTCAAGAACCTAAAGTTCTACCACCCAAAAAGGAAATAGTGCATGATATTAATTTGCAGCAAGATGCTCCATTGCCTAACATTGGAATGTATAGGTTGTCCACTTTAAAGAATGCAGAAATCAAGAAGCAGGTGCAGGAGTTGCTCGAGAAGGGGTTCGTCAGGTCTAGCACATCACCATGTGGATCTCCAATCATTTTGGTGAGAAAGAAAGATGGCTCGTGGAGAATGTGCATTGATTACTGAGCACCGAATAAGATAACAATCAAAAAATCGTTATCCCATTCCTCGCATAGATGATCTATTAGAGCAATTGAAAGAAGTTTTTTACTTTTCCAAGTTAGACTTGCATAGTGGATATCATCAAGTGAGAGTTGTAGAACAAGATGCATGGAAGAATGCTTTCAAAATAAAGCAGGGATTGTATGAGTGCCTAGTTATGCCTTTTGGCTTAACTAATGCTCCTGCTACATTCATGAGAATAATGAATGATGTACTCAGACCTTTTCTTGATGATTTTGTTATTGTATATCTGGATGACACTCTGATATTTAGCCAAACATGGGAAGAACATTTAAAGCATGTTAGGTAGACACTAGATGTTTTGAAAAGAAAACAACTTTATGTTAAACTCTCAAAATGTGAATTTGGCAAAACATCTTTGAATTATTTGGGACATACAGTAGGGGATGGTGAATTGAATATAGATCCCTCTAAGGTGGCAGTCATTGTAAATTTGCCTAAACCCAAATCTGTTACAGAAGTTAGGAGCTTCTTAGGAGCAACACAATATTGGAGAAAGTTCATTTCTAACTTTTCCTTAATTGCAACGCCTTTACATGCTTTAACAGGATTGAACAAGGTGTTTCAGAGGGGAGGCAAATAGCATAAAGCCTTCGACACCTTGAAAGAAAAGATTAGTACAACACCAGTACTAGCACTGCCAGATCTTCAAAGACCGTTTCAGATCCAAACGAATGCTAGTGACTATGCCATGGGAGTAGTGTTGATATAGCACGGTAAACCCATATGTTATCATTCTGAGACATTTAATTTTGTAGTAGTTAACTATCCCACATATGATAAAGAATTGTATGCCTTAATACATATTGTGAAAATGTGGAAACATTAATTAATGGGCAAAGAAATAGTTATACATACTGATCATCAACCAATTCAATATCTACACTCCCAAATTAAGTTGCAACAATCAAGACACTATAGATGGATGGCTTTTCTACAACAATTTCATTTAGTCATCAGGTATAAAAAGGGCATACACAATAAAGTTGTAGATATGTTATCTAGACCCATTATAAATGCATCTACTATACTTAAGCATAATTATGTGTTACATGAGAGCTACATTGAACAATATGCTCGAGACATAGACTTTAAAGATGTATATGAAACTTTAAGTCAAGGCAAATGACTAGAAGAATTGGATTATCATATTAAGGACCGACTCCTATATTATTGTGGGAAGCTATGCATTCCACAAACTGAAAGAGTAAAGATAATTCGAGAAGCACACACTTCTCTAATATCAGGTCACTTTGGGGTAAGTAAAACAGTTGCACAACTGCAAAGATTTTGTTATTGGCCAAAAATGAACGAGACATTTTCTAGATATGTAAGAGAGTGTACTATGTCTGCTAAAAGCAAGCCCAACAACAGAAAATTAAGTTTGTACACTCCATTACCAATTCCTTCTCATCCTTGGGAAAGTGTTTCCATGGAATTTGTTGGAGGATTGCCTAAATATAGGAAAGGTCATGATTATCTGTATGTTGTTGTGGATAGGTTCAACAAAATGTGTATATTGATACCTTGTAATAAATAGATTACAACTGAACAAACTGTAAAACTGTTCTTTCAACATGTATGGGTTCATTCTGGATTACCCACTTCCATTATATCTAATCGAGACACCTGATTTGTGGGAAAGTTTTGGTCAAATTTGTGGGAACTGATGGACACCAAACTAAAGAAAAGCACAACTTTCCATCCACAAACCAATGGCTAGACTGAAGTACTCAATAGGACAATGATCCAGTTGCTCAGGGGATATTGTAGCAAGCATCCTAAGCTTTGGGATGAAAATTTGTGTTATGTGCAACATGCTTACAACCAAGCCAAACATTCTTCCACATAGAGATCTCCTTTTGAGACCTGTCTTGGTTTCACACCAAGGTCTCCCTTGGATTTTGTTTTTGGTAAGGACACAATAGTTTAGGGACACAACGATGTGGACAAGGAAACTAGGTTCATTGAACAAATCCGAGAGATCCATCAGGAAGTACAGGAACAACTGGAAAAGATCCAGGCCAAAAACAAGGCAAGGCATGACAAGCATTGGATGGAGCATAGTTTCCAAGTTGGTGATCAAGTCTGGTTGTATATCAGCAAGAACAGGATGTAAGGTGAAGGTAAAAATCTGAAACCAATAAGGTATGGACCTTCCAGGATCCTTGAGAAGATTGGTGAGAATTATTTTCACCTTGATTTTCCAGCTTATATGCACATCTACTCAGTCGCCAATGCAGACAACTTGAGACTATTTGAACCCTCGTTAATTGAAGATCCTGAAGAATAGAGTCAATTGCCTTCTATTGATGACCTACTACATGAATATCTTAATGAATTGCAAGAAGACAAAGTTCTAGATAGGAAGGTGAGAACGACGTGCAGGGGAGATGTTGAGTACCTCAGAATTGGGCTTAGGGCCCAGGGGTTCAAAGCCATGCAGTGCAAAATGGATAGAGATTGGATAGGTGAGAAATTTGTATCCTCACTTAGTCGATGCTTGAAAACCAACTTTTGGTGGTCCAAAATCTTTTTTAGTGGGAATGGCATGATCTGAATTGGATCCTCAACAATTCCATGATTGTTAAGAATGAATGACAGACTTCAAGAAATCTTACAACTATCAGAAATAACCTTTGAATAATGGTAATTTGCAGCCAACACAGAGCAACAAAGACCTTCGGTCAAAGCACGCTGACTGTTGGCCCATGGAGACTGTGTGTGGCGCAAAAATGGCAGTTGGGAAGCTCAAACCCAGAAACAGAGGTTGTTTATGAGATTAGTGCAAAGTGCTAATCACGTATAACTGGTCAAAACCGCTCGAGAAGGAAAAAGCCTCGAGCAGTCGATCATAAGGGAAACCAGAAAACCGTGGGAAAGCGCTAAAACCGATAGGTGGGTCTTGCACTCAAAACTGGCAGAATATCGGAGGCATTTTGGGTGGTAAGTGGGTTTGGCTGAAGACCCAATGATTCCATACACCGAGTGACGTGTGTATGGTGGGGAGAGAGAAAAATGCTTACATCGCCAGCTAACGGTCGAGAAACTCAACCGCGCGATATATGTGAAGACCGTAGGATCCGGGGGATCCAGATCAAACAATGGAGGTTCAACCCGATGGATGACAGGACCTAAGGGAAAAATAAGCTACTGTGCATAAATATTTGAAGTCCGATTTGACTGATGAGTCGACAGAAGGATCCGTTTTGCAGGCATCTGGGAAATAACGGAAAAAAAAGACCATTCAGGAAGAACTGACACTCAGTTTGTAAGAAGGTAGGTGGCCACTTCTCTGCGAAGCGTTACACAACAACGATGATGTAGGGTAGAGGAGTCCTAGTGGACAAAGGTAGGCGATTCAAAGAGTCGGGAAGACGAACCGAACAGTTGAATAAACGAATAGGTTTTAAAGCCACGAGCTGACAGAGACAAGACAAGGAGAGACAGTGAGGTAGAGAAGCATTGAAGAAGCCGAAGGCCGAGAGACACAGAAAGAAAGGAAAAATTGTAGAGAATAGAGAAGTCGAGCTGACCATCAAAGTAAGGGTAGCATCGAGTAGACAAAGACCAATTGAGGTCGAAATTCAGTAAGGGGAGTCTGTGAAATCTAAGGACTTGGGAATTCCAAGTGCCATCCTACTGATCATCCTCTGTCAAGTGAGACTTAGATTGAGGTCCTTATTGTAAGGCTCTACTTTAAAAAATTAATAAAAAGGCCACCACTGAAAGTTGGACCAGGAGACGTAGCCCAAGAGGATTAGGAAAAGTCCTTATTAAATTTTGTGGTGTTTCTGTTTTGCTTACTGTTATATCTTACTGTTTCAAGTGTCTGTTTATTTTGCAATCTTATTGATCTATTTCCTAAGATAACACAGACACACACATCAGCACATGAGTCTGTAATACCTTCATTAATTTTTTGAGGTCACCTAGGGGTGATTTTAGATCAGAATCAATTCTGATCTCACTACCTCCTTTTTTTATTCAGGATACTTTCGCTTATAGATGTATAAAAAGAATCACATGTGAAAACTGCAGCTTAACATAGAAACTTAAGGTGCACACAAGAAAAGAAGCAGAAACACATAAAAGCATGTCAAGAAGACACTAAGACTTGATTACAGAGTTTGTCCAACTCGAACTACGTCTCTAGGCCCTGCTCAATCAATGGGGAGGCCTTCGTTCATTAAATGGAATGAAAAGAAGAGAATACAATCATCTAATACATCAAAAGAGGCTTATACCTCCCTTTTGAAAGACGACTGAGAAAAGGAGAACTTAGATGGAGAAGTGGGCAACACCAATGCATCTGTGGCATTGATAGGGGCTGAAAAATATCTAAAACTTGTCCAAATAGACAAAATGCACTATCGGCCACTTGAAAGCTCTCTTGCCTCGAACAACATGCTGAAATTCCTCTCTCCCTCGATTTTTTCAATCATCGGACTTTATAGTGCCTCTGTTAGGACAAATCCATCTTAAATCGGGGTTGTTTGGCATAAAATAGAGGTCGTTTGAATGGAAGGGTTGGCAGGTGCAACAAAGCCTTCAAAATAGTCTTTTTATTGTTGAAGCGATAATACACTAAAAACCCCGTAAAACACTAAATTCCGAACAAAAACTGTTTACCTGGATTTCAAAAAATATTAAATCGGGCATATATACTTATCGGGTTTAGGCCCGATATCGCAATCACAAGTCGTTGAGGTCCAAGGCCTTGTATATCAAGGAACTTTGTTGCCCACTGATATCGCTGACACTAATTTCACTGATCCAATCACCCTCCGACCGTCGATTCAATCTAATCGAATCACTGATCGGGGGGGTTTCGTTGCACTCCTTAAGTCTGTCCCTTTAGATGTGCCAATTGCGATTTTTCCTTTTAAAGCTTAAAAGTCCATTTTTGGGGGAAAATCCTCATTTTCCAAAGGAACAAGGTAACCTTCTTTTCGTGATAACTTCATTATACAGATTCAGATTGAAGTGCTATTCATGCCATTGGAATAAGGGCAATGAGATCTACACTCTGGTCCAGAGTTAGCTTCATTCTGAGCACTTTGATTTTGAGCTTTTCCATGCCATTGTATTTGAAGATCCACCTGGATCAATCCTCCCCATTGAGTAGCTTTTGGATCACCAAAAGCTTTCATTAGTCAATTGGCAAGTGAGGGAATTGTTCCCTCACTCTCCCTTTCTCTAGCCATTTGGCCTTGCTGGGGTGCATTCCTTTGAAACCAACTTGAAGGTATTCCACATCTCCTCATCGTGAAGTAATGGTTCTTCTGTCGAGGTTGATGTCTTCAGGTAACTTATTGAGATATTCTGGTGCAAAATCATCAACCGTAGGAATTGTGCCCACTTCCTCAGTATCCATAATCAAAGGTGATTCATACAACTTTAGGTTCTCCACATTCACTACTGATTACGTCTGCATATATACCGACAAGTCGAGATGAAAGGCATTGTTCCCAATCTTCTCCAAAATGGTGAATGGTCCATACCGGATTGGTCGGAACTTCTTTCCTTCTCCCTTCATCCTGTCTTTGCTAATGTGGAACCACACTTTGTCGCTCACTTGGAATTGATTGTCGACTCGGTGTTTGTCATGTCAAGCCTTGTAACGGGCTTGAATTTTCTCCAACTGATCTTGTACTGCTTGGTGAATCAATTGGATTCACTGAATGAACTGCTAAGCTTTGTCCCTATCATTACGCCCCCTAGAGCCATCTTCCCTTCCAAAGACCAGATCAAAAGGGTCATTTGGTAGGTAACCAAAGCATGTCTCAAATAGGGAATGTTGTGTAGATGAATGCACTGCTCAGTTGTAGGAATGCTATACATATGTGAGATATTCATCCCACATCTTGATATGTTTCCCACAATAGCCTCGTAGCAAGTGTACGATGGTAAAGTTGACAACCTCTGTTTGTTCATCAGTTTGTGGATGGAATGCCATGCTTCTTTTCAGTTTGGTATCCATCATCTTCCATAAACTGATCCAAAACTCTCCAAGAAAGCGAGAGTCCCGACCTGACACAATAGATGTGGGTAATCCAAAATGGACCCAAACATGCTGAAAGAAAAGAGAAGCAGTCTACTTTGTAGTAATTTGCTTTTTACAAGGCATAAGAATACAAATCTTGCTAAAATGGTCAATGACAACATACAAGTAGTCATGACTCTTTATGGACAAAGGAAAATCTCCTACAAAGTCCATTGACCCACTTTCCCATGGACGACTCAGAATAGGGAGTGGTGTGTAGAGCTCGAGTTTTCTATTAGAGGGATTTGAAACAAAACACATCAGACAACCCTTTACATAGTGAGTGATAATGTTTTCCATATGAGGCCAAAAACAAAATCTTTGTACATGACATAAAGTCTTTTCGACACCAAAGTGTCCAGACACAAGAGAGGTGTGGGCCTCTCAATTTACATGCACTCTTTCCCCTGTGGGAATACACAATTTACTAAGGTGATGCAACAACTTCCCCTGCAAGTGATAGTTGTCCACCTATGAACCATGAGTTAGTTTTGCATAAATCTCCTTAAAGTCATCATTGATAGCATATTGTTCAACATAACTCTCAAAAGATAATGAAGCATTATGCAAAATAATAGAAGTAGAAATAGGAGGGCGAGATAGCATTTCAGCGACTTTATTGCTAGTGCCCTTCTTATACTTTATTACCAGATGAAACTGTTGAAGAAAACCCATCCACTTGAAATGAGGAGATTGTTGCAACTTGGTTTGTGACTGAAGGTACTGCAAGGGCCGGTGATCCATATGGATGATGATCTCCTTGCTGATTAGGTAGCGTTTCCACTATTTCACACTTTGCACCAAGGCATAAAGCTCCTTGTCATACGTGGGATAGTTTATCACAGCTTGAGAAAACTTCTCAGAATGGTAACAAATTAGCTTCTTTTGCTACATGAGTACAACTCCCATGGCATAACCATTGGCATTAGTTTCGATCTCGAATGGCTGTTGGAGATCGGGTAAGGCTAAGACTGGTGTGGTGCTGATTTTTTCCTTCAATGTTTCGAAGGACTTTTGCTGTCTTCCTCCCCATTGGAAGATCTGTTTCACACTTGTCAATGTGTGCAAAGGTGTTGCAATAACAGAGAAATTAGCAATAAATCAACTCCAATACTGGACTACACCTAAAAAGCTGTGTACCTCGGTTACTCCAGTAGGCTTAGGCCAATTTACAATTGCTTCAACTTTAGAGGGATCAATCTTTAATTGACCATGACCAACAATATGAATTAGGTAACCCAAAGAGGTTTTCCCGAACTCACACTTTGACAATTTTACAAAGAGTTTTTCTTTTTTCAGTACATCAAGCACTTTTTTTACATGACACACATGTTCAACCCTATACAAGAACAAAATCATCAATAAAAGGCTGAAAGAGATCATGCATGACCCTCATAAAAGTGGCTAGAGCATTGCAAAGCCCGAATGGCATCACCATCCATTCAAACAACCCCTATTTGGTTTTGAAGGCAGTTTTCCACACGTCCTGCTCTAAAATTTGGACCTGGTGATAACCACTGTGCAAATCCAATTTTGTGAAATAAACAACAATCTTTAGCTGATCTAATACGACATCAATGCGTGAAAGAGGATAGCAATTTTTCACCATAATTTTGTTTAACACGCGGTAATCCATGCACATCCTCTAGGTTCCATCTTTTTTTAGCACTAAGACAATCGGTGAACCACACGGAGAGGTGCTTGGCCTGATGACCCCTTGGTTCAACAATTCCTGCACTTGTTTCTTGATTTCCTCCATCTCAATAGTCGACATCATGTACATGCCAATATCTGGAAAGGGAGCATCATGCTGCAAATGGATTTTATGTTGGATATCTCTCTTTGGAGGTAATCCCTTTGGTTCCTGAAACAAATCAGCATAATAAGAAATTAATTCAGATAATTCCTGTTTATGTTCCTGATCACAACCCTAGAAAGCATTAGCGAATTCTGCCTCTTTTTCCCTTACAACCATAAGCATGCAACCCTTACTAGAATTCACTAGTATTTTCATTTGTCCAATGCTTACAAGGTTGGCACTGATTTTAGATTGATAAGCACTTACTATATATTCTACCCCATCTTTTGTGATATGGTATTTGTTTTCATGGCTGAAAAAGACTGCCTTTCTATCATACAGATATGGGCTCCCTAACACCATGCCACAGATATTCAATGGTATTACATTCAATTCTACTTCGTCTACTAGCTTAGAAGCGATTACAAATTTGACTTTACACTGCTTGGTTACATTCAATTTTGCTTTATCATTCATCCATCCAAGTGGGTAAGGTTTCAGATGTGGCTTTGTTTCTAAGCCAAGTTCCTTTACCAAGGATTCTACAATTAAGTTTACTTGGGACCTAGTATCAAACAGAGTTTCAACTTTAGTGTGATTTATAACAACTCTGATATGAAACAGTTCAATTCTCTTTAGGTCATTAGGGAGGGACTCATTTATAGAACTGATGCCTTCATGTGATTCAGAATTAACATGAGGTGTAAGAGTACCTTTTGTTTCTGTTGTTGTTATCAACACTTCATCTCCCAAATCTCATCCAAGGTTTTGTTGCGTCGTTGCCACTGTCTTCTACTTCTGTTTTCCTCCATACTTCTTTGGACACTTTTTAGGGTGTTGTTTCCAACAGTGATCATCATCATGGCCTTCCTTTTTGCAATGATTGCAATATAACCACTCTCTCTCTTTCGCTGCTGTCATCTTCTTCTCCTTTCCTTTCCATTTTGCTTTCGATTTTCCATTGGGAGGTTTGAACGGTGGCTTTCTGGACTAATCATCCCTTTCATTTTTGCCCCTGTTCTCAATATGAATTGCCTTCAAGCTGGCTAAGTCAATGGTGGTTGGTTCAAACAACAACTATGAATGCCTAATATAGCTATGCAATGAGCCAATATACTTAGTTACAACTTCAGGTGTATCAAGTGCAATACCTTTCTAAATTCCTTTGTAAAACTCTGAACATCCTAACCTTTTCCTTGCCTTAAATACTGCCAATTCATTAATGTTTTTTGCTTGTATCCTAAGGGATAAAACTGTTCCTTTAAGGCAGAAATAAAATGAGGCCATGAGGAAAAGAGGTTACCCACATTCTTACTGCGCTGCAATTTTCTCTTTCACCAAACGAGAGCGGTGCTGCTCAGCCGTAGAGAGGCCAGTCGAATATTTGCCTCATCCTCCATGATCTATTGAATCCTGCAGTAGACCTCAATCTGCCTAATCCAATTATTAAGCTTTTCTACACTGCTTTCACCATTAAACATGGGAAGATCAAATTTAACATCTAATTTAAAGAAAGGTTTCTTATATGCATCCTTTGAATTTCTACGATTATGGTGGTGAGAGGAAGGAGAACCTTCACTCCCGGAAGGAGAAGGAGGGGGTTCTTCTCCACCATTTCCATGTGCTGAACCTTGTCCTTCTGGGTTTCTCTCCTCTAATTTTTCCAACCTTAAAACCAGCTGACTGATATTCTCTACCATTGAATAGAAAGTCTTGTGGAAACTGCACTCCTCTTCAAGATGAGATTCATCTTCTGCCATGTTTCTCCTTCGATGTGCATGCCTTGCTTCGGGATTGAAAGGATCTAATTCCCCTTCGCCTCTTCAGAGTCTGTCTCTTGTTAGCATACAAACATGAAATTCACATCTAAAAAGCCCTGCTATGATACCACTTGATCCAGGATACTTCCGCTTATAGATGTATAAAAATAATTACATGTGAAAACTGCAGCTTAACATAGAAACATAAGGTGCACACAAGAAAAGAAGTAGAAACACATAAAAGCATGTGAAGAAGACACCAAGACTTGATAACAGAGTTTGTCCAACTCGGACTAGGTATCTTCAGGCCCTACTCAATCAATGGGGAGGCCTTCGTTCATTAAATGGAATGAAAAGAAGAGAATACAATCATCTGATACATCAAAAGAGGCTTATACCTCCCTTCCAAAAGACGACTAAGGAAAGGAGAAAGATGGAGAAGTGGGAAACACCAATGCATCCGTGGTGTTGAGGGGGCCTGAAAAACATCTAAAACTTGTCCAAAATAGACAAAATGCACTATCGGCCACCTGAAAGCTCTCTTGCCTCAAACAACGTGCTGAAATTCCTCTCTCCCTTGCTTTTTCTAATCATCAGACTTTATAGTGCCTTTGTTAGGACAAATCCCTCTTAAATCGGGGTTGTTTGGCATAAAATAGAGGCCCTTTGAATGGAAGGGTCGACGGGTGCAACGAGGCCTTCAAAATAGTCTTTTTATTGTTGAAGTGATAATACACTAAAAACCTCGTAAAACACTAAAATCCGACCAAAAACTATTTACTCGGATTTCAAAAAATTTTAAATCGGGCATATATACCTATTGGGTCCAGGCCCAATATCGCAATCACAATTCAATAAGGTCCAAGGCCGTGTATATTGAGGAACTTTGCCGACCGCCGAACGCTGATCACCGATATCACTGACATCGATTCCACTGATCCGATCGCCGATATCACCGACATCGATTCCACTGATCTGATCGCCCTCCGATCACCGATCCGATCTAATCGGAGATCGCTAATCGGGGGGGGGGGTTCCACTGTGCTCCTTAAGTCCGCCCCTTTGGATGTGCCAATTGCGATTTTGCCTTTTAAAGCTCAAAAGTCCATTTTTTTGGGAAAATCCTCTTTTTCGAAAGGAACAAGGCTTCTTTTCGCGATAACTTCATCATCCAGACTCAGATTGAAGTGTTGTTCACATTAGAATCAGGATGACGAGATCTACGCTCCGGTCTTGGGTCAAATTCATTCTTAACACTTTGATATTGAGCTTTTCCATGCCATTGTATCTGAAGATCCACCTGGATCTTTTTCCTACATCATCATCTCCAAGCTCATTCCTCTTCTCATATTTATAGCTTGTCTGCTCCTATCGAGCATGTCTCTTAAATATTTTTATGGCTAGTGTAATGAAGAGAAAACATAGATGTGGAAATATCCCTGAGATGGAGTTGGATATCAGGGATATAACACACTAGATTGAGGTAGACTAACTTTATTTCAAATTAGATAGGTTGGCTTAAAAAATGGATTCCATGATGGAGATAATACTAGACCAAATAAATCAGACATAAGAGCTTGGCAAGGTAATTAACAAAGTGGATTCATAGTTTTCTTCAATCCAAGTAACCAAGAAAGGAGGAGACCAAGCTACCCAAGTACAAAATTCATATGCCAACTTAGATGAATTAGTGGCTCTTATATTGCAAGATCTAAACTAGGTAGCTCTTGTTGACAATATCATTCTTCTTGATGACTATTTTTTAGGTTTTAGTTCCAAATTTGGACTTCTCTAGCAAAATTTTGTAAGTTTTAAGGCATTTTATACAAGTGGTACAACTATAGAATCCTATAGATGTATGTAATATGATTTTGGTGTAGAAGAGAAGATAGATTTAGGATCTTTATGAATTATCTAGGAGAAGTTTTTCATCTAAATTTTGGATGTAATTTAATATGGCAAGTGCACAATATTTTGCTAATATAAATTTTACAGTTACAATTTTTTTTTAAGGTGACATGTCTCAAGAACATGATTTTATTGACTTCATGTCCAATTTAATCATATCACAATAGATATAAATATTTTTTGATAATATCAGAGATTTTATAGGAAATATATTTTTAATATACTTAAAAATAGATTATTTAAGTTATTTGTAAGCTCAAAAAAAAATTGTATTGCCTAATAATAAAACTAAATCAACATTAATCTATGTCTGCTAGTCAACCACTAGGGTAACCATACTAGTAGCATGAAAAAGTGGCTTTAGGCCATAAAATTAGTCTAAAATTGATAACACAATAATGTATTTTTAATAGTCTAATAAAGTGTAAAACTTAAACTTGTTGGGAAAAGTCTTGTCATTGATGTCAAAAGGGTAGTCATTGATGCCAAGGTCAGGGGGAGTCCTGTTGTTTGAAGGAATTTATAGCTTAGGAGATCCACTCAAATGATTTTGCGAAGTGTTCAGATGGATATGCCTTGGAAATATCTTCCAAAAATATAAGGTAGCCTGAAAAACTTCTTGGGGATCAAAAGTTAAGCAAGGATGAAGGTTGCTAGGGTTTCAGGGGCCTCATGTTTCCACTAGAGGCCACATCATCATGGCTCATGGACATGGCTGAGAGTCAAGTAAAAAGGTTTGTCGAGGGTCCCATGATTGACGGGCCATGAAATAGAGACCAAAACATGGAGATTTTCCTATCAATTGTTGGTAATATTGTCATTTGCAGGCTGACATCATCGTGCCCTGAAAGGAATCGGCTAGAGGAAACAAGTGGAAGGCCCATGGGTGAGAAACCTAGGAGATGGTGAATGGGCCATCAACTAATGTGAATATTCATATATCACCTTGGAAGCTGTAAGTGGAGGTTGCAAGAATGAGTAGGCTGTAATTGACGATGCTAGGGGATGGAGAATTTCCCACAAATAGACATGAATATTTCATTTCCCCCACCATGGTGGTTCGATAAAGTGTTATGCTTTAAAGGAGGCCATGAAATGAACCCAAGGGGTGGTAACTTGGATATCATGGAAGTTAACATAAAAGTTAGCACCTCAAGCTCTTTCAATTAAAAAAGGAATTGGTCACAAACCATAAGTCTTAGGGCCCTTAGTTTGTACTTGGTGACTCAAAATAGAAGATGCATGACATTATCCCATTGGATGACAATGATGAGTAGGCTTGTGATGTGGAAACCCATTGAAAATATAGCCCAATTATGTGAAATAACATGGATTCAAGTGGGGCACGAATCAACACACAATATAAGACTTTGCTCATGGATCTTGGGCACGAGAGTTGTTACAGTGTATTGACTTAAGCAACTCCAACTGTTTATCCATGGTATCAACACCAAGTCGCATACACCAAGAGATTAAGGGAGTATAAATTTTTAAATGGTAGATGAGGAGCACAGTGAAGTAGAGATGAAGTCAGACTAGTACAAACCTTCAATGGTGTAGGTGGAGATGGTGGCCTTAGTATGAGCACCTCCCATCATCAAGTTGTTTTCTCTGCATGAGGTGCCATATTGAAGGACTGTGTGCCATACATAATTAATTAAGATAAATTATTTGAGCTGGGCATATGATGATGGAATTCAATCCTTGGTAGTGTGATCCATACCAATGAGTGCCCTTGATTTCTATGATCTGTGTGTATACATGTATAGTTTTACCTCTCTATTGTGTATCGTGCGAGTGTGTGGAAAGTAGGTTGAGTGAAAGATGAGGTGGTGTAGAGTGAGTTTTGTAGTGTGAACATCTAAAGAGAACAACAGATTGAGGGTTAAGTGAGCTAATATTGGACGTGTTGTTGTTGTGCATGCTATAATTGTTTTTAGAAAGAGATAAATGCAAATGAATGAATTCAAGTAGGAGCTGAGATAGCTTGTTGTGGTATTGAATATTGAAAAGAATAGAGTGCCAGTATTATAGACAATTTGGCTACAAATATAGGTTGGTTCCTGCACTCATTAGAGGTTGGTGCTTCTAAGTAAGTTGGTGCTTGCTAATATTAGGGTGTTGGGGCCTCCTGTGAGTGGGTGCTCACAAATAATGATGTAATTAGAGTGGGTGTTGTTGATTTACATCATAATACAAACACACATTTGTGGTTTTTCTCTCAGAAGGGTTTCCACATTAAATCTATAACAAACCCTCCTATCCACCTTGTATAGACCAAGCCAAAAGGAAAGTGTTACTATCATTGACCCAACCTCAATAGTATTGTCATGGAAATGGGGTCTTAAAAATTCGACATTTTTCAAACTGTTTAGAACTTAAAATAAACATTTCCATTGCATTCGTCTTGTCAAGATCTTTCCAACAACATTAAATTTCTCAAAAACTGATATCTAGATCACAAGATATGGCCTTTTGAATTTGGGCCATTAAACCCTTTCCATGTTAGCATTGTTCTACCACATGGAACTTGTGTGGATCACATGTGGTAGCCTTACACCCTTCAGGGTAATGTCCAAGTAATTGTACCAACACATCAACTATTAACTATTGGTCCACCTACATACATAACATGCCCCCTTGGCCAATCAATGGCCTTAATCTACCACACAAATTGATGATTGAGATTAAATGAGGACATCCCCCCCCTTTGACATCACAGAGGTGGGGGGGAGGGTTTAGTCCTTCCATCATGGTTCCACTTGTGGTTTCATGTCTAAGATCAAACTATTTACCTTTGACTAGATCAGATCAACGGAATGAGAGCCGAGGGGGGGGGAGATGCACAAAGTATAGATGGGAAGGGGGGTCCCTCAGTTAATGTTTCATCGCTCCTAGAACCTTGCAATTCATCAAAATTACATTATAATAAATCTTGGTCTTGGCCTCAATCCTCGACACATTATAGGGCCCACTACAAAATCCCAATGTGAGATGGAAATCCATCCATGTCAAATGAAAGGAGGATTCTTTATCCATTCCCTTGCTCCTCGATGTTTTCCTTTGACACTTTCCTAGGAACATTTCAAAACCTCTGAGGCAAAATAGACTTTTCCACTTGTGAACTAATGAAAATATATCTATCTTAGGACATAAATATCTCCTTATTTTCCAGTGCACCTCCCTCACTCCCACTGATACATAAAGATGACTTCAACTTGAGATGACATCACACTGACATCATCTTATCCATGAGGCCTCCTCCGAGAGTGCCACATGTCCCTCATTTTAGGGCCATTTTCCCCTAAAAAAAGTCATTGGAACATGCCAAATGGAATTCCTCCTAGATGCCACATCACCGCTAATCCACGTCATCTTGTCACATGGCTTGGGTCCCACCAGGATTCCAACCCTTATGCAAAACATGAGTTTTACATTATAATGTTTTTGGAACTTTTAAAGTTTTACTAGCTCTTAAGGCCTGAGATGAAAACCTTTTCGTTGCTTACTATACTTTCTTTCTATCTCATCCTCCGCCTCTCCTAAAAATCATAGTGCACGCTTGTGAAATTCCTTGAGGTTCTGAGACCTTGAGGTATTGAGACGAGAATTCATCTTTGTCAACTACTAGTCCACATTTCTTCTCAGAACATAAATTATCCCATCATCCCAATGTTTTTATCATATGTGTGTGTGTGTGTGTGTGTGTGTGTGTGTGTGTGTGTGTGTTTATTGTGGTAAAATTCCCTTCAACACTTAGCTACTTTTTTCTCTGTGACTTTCTCTTGAGCATTGCTATATACATATAGAGGATCTATCACTCCTGAGCTTGGGTGCCCGTCAACTGGAACATATATAGATATATATGCATCCTGCAACACATATTCAACATGGCTATCTCTCTTGCACTTAATGAACAGTCAACCTAGCCCACACAAAGATATAAACAACTCTCTCTCTCTCTCTCTCTCTCTCTCTCTCTACACATACACACACACACACACACACACACACACACACACACACACACACATATATATATATACATATACATATACATATACATACACATACACATACATAGACACACACACACACACACACACACACACACACACACACACACATATAAAGCCACATATCTCTTGCTATTGGAACTTTATACAAGGCTTGTTATATCAATCTATAATATATAGGGTTTCAATTGGTGACAAAGATTTGCCCATCTCCAATTCCCAAGCAAGTTTAGAATGATATCAAGCTCATAATAACATTGAGATTTACACATCTAATATATCCAAAAATTAGGCTAAATTCAAGCTTAAGAATTAAACATGAATATTAAACCATTCCTTAGGAATCACACAAGAAATCAACATTCCATATTCTTACAGGAAATCACTTTCCTCATTATTAATATAAGCATTGAAATAATCATGAAAACATATACATAATATTCAAATGCATAAGAACATGAATGTACTCTGATCTTTTGTAGAATTTTGACAACTAAGATTGGGACTTCAACTCTCAAACCATCCATAGGAAGAATGTGTTGAAAATTGTGACTAGGTTTGGTCTTCATAATTGTCATTGTACTTATGTACTTATATATTTTATGTAAAAAGAAAAATAAAAATAAAAAGAAATTATTTTTCAAGCATAGGTTTCACGCTAAAGTTATTTTATGAATTAGGTTAAGTATTTTCTTGATGATTTTAGGGTTTATTGAGTCAAAAGAATATTTGTCTTGAGTCAAATTATTGTAATAGAGTCAAGTCCCATTTGGACTTTGAAAAGAAAGAGGAAAATTAATTTTTAATTTGTGTCAAAATGTCAATTTTGTCCCCACATTACCAAGTTGGCCCTCGTGGACATGTCAGCCTAGAAGAGGCACCTATTCTATCTCCTATATGTATATGAATAGAAGATAGTTCGAACTCATTTGGAGCATCACAATCAAATTCGCTTTCTATGCCAATAAGAGAGAGAAACACAAGCAAATAAGACTAGAAAGAAGAGCGAATGTCCAAGGAAGACAAGAGAGAGAGAGAGAGAGAGCAAAGATCTAAACTTTGCCTTTCTACTCTAATTTTATCACATGTGCGAGATTTCTAAAGTTACTACAAGGGCCAAAATTTCTAAAGTAACCTCTATAGTTTTGGGTCAAAAATTTGAAGTTTGACCTAGTTTGGAGAGTTCGAACTATTGTTGACTTAGTTTGACTTTAAATTGTTGGAGAAGCATTAAAGGAGGTCTGACTTGGATCTTGTGGGAAGTATTGGTATTGGTATTTGGGTCTTGGAATTATCACTTTTATCTCATTCTATACAAAGAGAAAATTTTTTGGGTTTTCCCCTTAGAAGGGTTTTGCCATGGCTTGGAGCCTTTATCTTGTGCTCATTATCTTTTCATGACCTTCATAGTTTATAGTTTTGGTAATTTTTTTATGATAAATACATAACAAAAGTAATAAGAAACCAACACACAATCACAAAAAAATATCAAATTAAAGAGTAATCAACCCTAATTGTTGCCCTAGTGATTTCTCAACACGGTCTTAAAGCTAAGATGAGGAGAAGGAAACTTGAAGATCAATCTTGTTGGCACAAGAGAAAGACTTTCAACTAATTTGAAAGACATAAAGGAATGACACAAGGAAGAATATTGAAGGATAACAATTTATCTTGAAGAAATGATACTATATCAAATTATCATCTTTCTCTCCCTCAAGCATTGAAGGCTCTTGTTTACTCATCACCTTTCGAAGAGGATCATCACATTATTAGGAAACTCTTTGTTCATTATCCATTTTGAAGACATCTATAAAAGAAGACATAATGTAATGAGCATCAATCTTCGGAGCATCATCTAAACTTTTAAAAGCAACATCATTCATCCTTGAGGTAGTGTTATCACTCAGGTTGTCCCTAAGCTCCTGAAGGGATACGACCGAGGTAACCACAAACCAATCTTTGGATTGCAAGTTCTAGCCCACCTGCAATTAGAGAGGGCTCTCTCTTAATGATTTAGCTTTGTTGATGATGATTTTAGGCTAGTTATTGAGTTCAAAGGGGTTTTGTTTGTGTTTGGATGGTTTTTGGATGGAGGGAAGATGCTTTCAAGTAGAGAGGCAATGCATAGTGTGATAAGTTTCAAACCATTGGGCATGGAGTCATGGAGTAGGACTGTTGTTGCGTTTCCTGGTCACAATAGGAATATGGAGCAAGGTAGCTGCACATAAAACAACTTTCAAGCTAAAAGAGATGAAATGAAATTATAAGGAATGAGAGGCAATTAAGAATCTCTCACTTAGCTTAATAGAGGGAAGGCTAATGAGCTCTATCTAGGGGCAGTTAAGAATCCCCGGATAACTGTCATACATGGTGAGTTAGGGCAAATATGAGCCATGCAGAATCCATACTTATGCCTAAAATAGATGAAAACATAAAGAAACGACAGAAATTGAGCATAGAGTGTAGTTAAATAAGTTCTAAGCTAATCTTTCTTTCTGCTGTTTAGATGGTGACTTAATAATGGAAAACAGAGGAGGTAAGGAGCACTTATTGAGTCATGTAACAGCACAAGAATTCCACAGTCACTTTTTGACCATTAAACACAACAAACATCCCATTCTCCAAACTTGTAAGTAGTCTTTGATTATAGAAAATATCAGATATAGATAGCGAGTCTCTCTTGGAGCTAATCAATCATCCAACTCCCACCCTCATTACATTGTTCAGGGTTGTATATAGAAGGTAAATATCCAAAAATATTTATTACAACCGACCTAAACAGGTCTGCGGGAAAAATCTTTTTAAACCTAAACTTGTGCTGAAATTAAATGCGAGTAGATATCCTTTGAGCTGCGCCAGGGGCAGTTGGATCAAAATGAGTTAATATGGTGTCCTCGGTGGCTTGGTGCAGTGCTTCTGCAATAACTGTGCTTTGATCTTTGGTCCACTGATCTCATGTGATTTTGATGTGCAGTAACTATGATTTGAGAGCTTTTAAATGGCATCTATTGTTTTGTTGACTTTGCAAGAGGACTCTTTAATGTTTTCCTGCTTCAAGCCGCTGATAGATCTTCATTGATACACTTTGCCGCAACACTGATACACTTTGACATGAGTTTTGGCCTCTTTCCGCTTCTGATACTCTTTAATGCCTGAATCGGGGTTCTCTCTCTCTGCTGATACGCTAAAACTGTTAAATTGACCCTTTTCTGTCCTTTTCGGTGCAAA
Source organism: Pinus taeda (assembly GCA_000404065.3). Classification (NCBI taxonomy): domain Eukaryota; kingdom Viridiplantae; phylum Streptophyta; class Pinopsida; order Pinales; family Pinaceae; genus Pinus; species Pinus taeda. The sequence continues at coordinate 38,744 of APFE030060036.1, forward strand.
AATGACTGCTGAACAAAAAGATTCCCCATTTTGGCCTATTTCGCGCATCGAAAACTGCGTCTGTTTTTCATTTCAGGCTTCCGAAGCTTCGATTTTTCACTTGCGCGTATTTTCAGTGGGTGACATCAGCATGATGCCAGCGGTATGACAGGGTGATGACATGGCAGTATGATGGCAGGCCGACGCAGGCAGGAAGGGGTGAGGTGGTAGGGTGACATGGCAGGATAAGAGACGGGGCCCATATATATATGGTGTGGATTCATGAAACACCGATTGCTCATATGCAATCGGCAATAAACCATCGGCGATGACCATATCGGCAGCGCGCATGCATGCTTTGTTTTGTGATAGCAATACGTCGATTGACGATATCGCTGTCGGCCAAACCAATCGGGGGTACACTTTATGCGCTGTTTTAATACATGACTTCCCTCTCGATTGCGATATCACATCGGAGGGGGTCCGATAGCCCAAAAAAGGGATTTTTGATGCCTTGGAAGGATTTTAAAGGTACTTGGGAGGATTTTATGCTTTGTGAAGGAGTCAGAAAGCGTTAGAGGAAGGATTTACGGAGTGATGAAGGGTTTTGTGCATCGGAAGGAGTCCAAAATGCATGAGAAAATGGTTTGAGGGGGTAAATGAGGGTTCTTGCTGAGTTTCAAATAAACTTAGCAATTCCCAGGTGTACTTATGGTTATATTTCAACCAGGGGAAGGGAATAAGTATATAGGGGAGTTATTAACATAGTTTTAGTAGGGGAAAGGGAGATAGATAGGGAGCTACATAGTAAAATTAGTAGTTAATATGATAAGTGGTAAGAAAGTGCTAAGTTTGTGAATCTTAGGCTATTAGGGGAAACATGATTCATAAAGGGAATGAACATTCCTTGAGTAAAGTAGATCTTTACCAAGGCAAATTGATATGAAAATGATGAAACTAAGAGATATCAAGCAGATCTTGACCTATTTTAGGGTAGTTAGTGAGTGATTTAGGGAATAAGGAAGAAGGGGGAGGTTAGTCGTGCCTCACTTGAAGTCCTTCAAATGGAAATTGCCCGACATTTGTGACTTGAATAGATATGACACTTGAAAACATGAAATTGATCACAAGTTAGCATTCTGCAACCTTAAAACTACCTACCCAGCCTACTTACCTAGCATTTTTTCTTCTTTTTGGTTTGGGTGCACTTGGATTTGCAGACCCAGCTTTTCAACTTTTTATTTTTCTGTCCTCCTATCTACAACTACACTTATTTCATCCAGGGCCTCTGATTAAGCTGTTGAGCACCCCTGCTTCTCTACCTATCTAAAAATCTTCCAAGATTAAGCTGTTTGGACATATATTCATTCTCTACATTCTAAAAGAAGAAATTGAAACCTAGGGAGACCAAGATTGAATTGTTTGGACCTCCCTTTAACTGAAAAATTCTTCAAAAACGGAATAGCACATCAAAATTGGAACATAGCAGTGGCATTTAGACTAGCACACTCTCATGGCCTCCTTTTTTGGCCTTTGTAGCAAATATGGAACATTGCAGCATGCAAAGGATGAAATATTTGGCATGTAAAAATGTCAATCATGAAAGATGAGTAACCTGCTGCAGCAGGAGGCTAATAGTAGCTCCACTTGGGGATGGCTTTTCCTTGTGGAAAGCCAAGAACAGTAGGTCAGACTGCCTTGATCTTCTATTGTAGTTGTAGACTCAAATTTCTTAGTGCTGACTGTTAGATAGTTGGAATTTTGAAATGAGAACAACACGTTCCCTTAACTGAATTGCTTATGAACTATATAGCACTGCCTACTTTCTTCTGCGTGCTCTATCATTCTGACTGTTACACAAAAATTTAATCAAAGTGCTGCTATATACAAACATTTATATACTGACAAAATACCGCTGGGAGATTCTTAAAAAGGGATCATGATAATTCTTTAACATTCGGCCATTTACAGGGCCCTCTTCAGCTGTGCTACCATCTACAGATTTGAGGAAATATGTGTTATTTCCTTGCACAACACTGATAATGAATGGACCTTTCCAAAGAAAATCAAATTTTGCATGTTTGCCCTTGTCTTCTCTTCGTGAATCCCACCTTAGAACTTTCCTACCAACACTGAAATCCTCAGCCTTCGCTCTCTTATCAAACATCTTTTTGAGCTTCTCCTGCAAAATCTGAGCTCTGTCATACACTTGCTCTCTTGTTTGCTGAAGATGAATGGTCTGATTGATTCTCCTTTGAATGTCATTTGGTTCAGCTTGAATTTCTTGTAACAGTTTGATAGTAGGAATGCCCAAAGATGAAGGAAATTTGGCTTCCATGCCATATACTAGCTCATAGGGGCTCATCCCAATGGATCTCTTGGTTGAAAGCCTATTTGCCCACAGGGCATGTGTGAGCTTCCTATGCCAGTTATTTTTGTTTTCTTCCAGCACTTTCTTTATGATGTTGATGAGGCTTTTGTTGGATGATTCGGCCAGGCCATTACCTTGAGGGTAGTAGGCTGTAGAGTGGCCCAAGGAAATATGAAATTTATGGCAGAAGTTGATCATTTTTCTGGATATGAAGGCACTAGCATTGTCAGTGATGATTTTCTTAGGGTAGCCAAACCTGGAAAGGATATTGTCCTCAAGGAATCGGATAACAGTGGAGTCATTGGCTTGCCTACATGGGATGGCTTCAATCCACTTGGTGAAATAGTCGGTGGCTGTTAAAATCCACTTGTGTTGGCCTGAAGAAAAGGGATGGATTTCACCTATGAATTCAAGACCCCATTGTTGAAAAGGCTTTTCTGTTGAGATGGGCTTAAGTGGCAAAGGCAACAATTTTCTTTTTCCTTCAAAGATTTGGCATTTGTGACATGAAACAACAAATTTTTTGACATCTCCAAATAGAGAGGGCCAATAATAACCCGCCCTTAAAATCTTGTCAGCAGTGGACTTCCAATATAGATTCCCTCCACAGTCCCCTGCATGGAATTCTTTCATGATGCTGTTAGTTTCATTTATAGCTAAACAGTTTAGCAATATTCCTTCATGATTTCTCCAAAACAGGGCACCGTCTAAGACATGAAACTTTGAGTCGCCAGCTCCTGTTCCTTGTCCAGTTGGTTGATGTCTAAGGCTTGAAAATTTGTTTATGACATTAGCTTGGCCAGACCCTGTCCCTTTATCAGTTTTGTGGGTTTTATCTCAATGTCGTATTCAAGAATGCTGGAAATCCACTTGCCTCTTCTGCCTTCTAGTCCCTCTTGAGTTAACATGTCTTTTACAACAGAGTTTGGGACATAGGCAATCACATGTGAATATAAAATATACACTCTGAAGTCTTTTATGGCCTTGACAAGGGCATAGGCCTGCTTCTCCATGATTTGGTATTTCAAGGGTGCATCTCTTAAGGTCGACTGAAAAATGAAATTGTTTTTTTATTTCCTTGGTCATCCTTTTGCAGAAGGACAACCGCTAGAGTGTGCTCAGATGCAAAAGAAAAAATGATAAAATCTTTATCAAATTGTGGACTTGTGAGTACAAGCGTTTGAGTCAAGGCAGCTTTGACACTCTCAAAATCCTGCTTGGTTTCAAGAGACCATCTTACCTTGGCATCCTTTTTTAACATGTTGCTTAACAGCCTTATCAGTTCGGCTAAATTTGGGATAGATCTCCTTAGTAAATTGATCTTTCCAAGGAATGCTTGGAACTCTTTTATGTTTCTTGCGTATGGAATTTGAAGGATGGCTTGGATCCTTTCCGGATCAATTCTGATACCGTCTTTTGAGATGATGTGGCCTAGCAACTTACCTTCCTCAAGGCCAAACAAGGACTTATTGGGGTTCAAGGAAATGCCATATTCCCTACATGTCATGAAGACTTGCCTTAAGTGTTTGAGGTGATTTTGATTAGATTTGGAGAAAGGGGTTAAGTCACCCAGATAAACAACAAGGAATCCATGGATTTACTTGGCAAATGCAATATCCATTGCCCTTTGAAAGGTGGCACCAGTGTTCTTTAAGCCTAAAGGCATTTTAACATACTTAAATGTTCCCCAGGGCATGGTAAAGGCTGTCTTGTCTTGGTCATCAGGGTGAACAAGTATTTGATTGAAACCTAAAAATCCATCTAGTAAAGAGATGCTAGATGACCCCACTACTCTTTGTGGGATGTGGTCTATTTTAGGTAAAGGATAGTGGTCTTTCAAAGAGACCTGGTTTAAATTTCTTAGGTGTACACACAGTCTGATCTCCCCTGATTTTTTCCTTGTGGGGACCAGATTGGATACCCATTCAGAAAATCTGATGGGTGTTATAATACCTGCTTCAAACATTCTCTTCACTTCTTTTTCAATGAGGGGAAGAAGCATAGGGTTTATTCTTCTAAGAATCTGCTTGAATGGTTTTTGATTTGGTTTTAAGGGAATGGTATGTTGAATCACTGAGGTGTCATAGGACTTCAAGTCCTCATAACTCCAAGCAAATACATCTTGGGAACTCTTTGAACAAATCCACATACTTTGGTTTTTGATCAGGGGGCAGATTTTTGGACAATTTAATCAATTTGGGCTTTTCTGCTATCCCTATGTTGTGTTCTTCTATAGCAACATTCAAAGGCTCCATTTTTGGCTTTTTGGGGATATCATTATCATCAAACACGTCTTCTAATGGAGTGAGGCCAGCAGGCAAAAAGTTATCCTTTAGATCAATGAACTCGGCCTCTGTTTTGGTTGTTTCCTCTGAATGCATTTGTTTCAGCTCTTCTATGTTTGCATTGTCGAAAACAGTTGGGTTATGGATTTGTTTTGCTGTTGCGGCTGTCACAACCTACTGATTTTCATTTGTTTGTTGTTGGGAATCGTCCATGGCCTCTATGTCAATGTTTAAATTTGAGAACTCGCCCTCAAGAGTAAGGAAATTGTTAATTTGGGCATCACTTTCAAATACTTGCCAATCCTTAACATTGTTCGGGACAGCAGGCCTGTGTTTCATCTCAGTAGTAAAATGGTGATTTGGCTCGAAGGGAAGCTTGCATGTACTAGCAAAAGTGGCTAGGCTATGTGCATGAATATTATGGTTTCTAGAAATCTTGGCAAGCTCGGATTCGGTGAAGGTATTAAGTATTTCTATGGCAGCAGTCCTATAGGCCCTCATTCTATTGTCATTAGTAACAAAGTTACCTTTCATTTGTTGTATGATTAGATCAGAGTCACCTAGAATGGACACTTTTGTAGCTCCTATGACTTTGAGCAACTTTAGGCCTAAAAGGATAGCTTCATACTCTGCCATGTTGTTGGTACATCTGAAATTTATTCTGTAGGCATGGCCTTCTACATGATTGTTATTTGTATTGTGAATCCATACCCCGACCCCTGCTCCTAACTTGTTGATAGAACCATCAAACTCTAAATACCATGTAATTTCTTGCTTTTGGTATGTATTAAGAGTTTCAGTTATTTTAGGATTGGACAGATTTAAAATTTCTGTTTGAGGAGGTTCTTCTGGTTTGCTGGTTGCCTTGATTGTTTTGACCAAGTCATGGGAATGGGCAACTGATTCTTCATTTATGCATGTCTCTAGCTCTAAAGCTAAAGGCTTCTCATTAGTTGGAGGATTGGTGTCATCATTAAAAAGAATAAATGAATCCATATCAGAATGGATTGAGTAAATTGGAAAATTTTGGGGCTTTTACTCACTACTTACCACATACTTCATGAGTGTTTCTCTGTATAGTCTCTTTGGTTGCCCAAAGACAAAAATAGTGGCATAAGAGAGGTCGAGTTGAAGGGATCCCTGGAGTTTTTCTCCCCATGACCTTGATAGGAGCATGCCATATTTTGTTGGGATGTCAGCAACTACTACGTCCATTAGGATTGTCTTGTTGGGAAATTGGACTAAAGACACACAAAGGTCTTTAATTAAGCCTAAACACTTGACCTGACTTGAGTCAAAGGAGTATAGATCTTTGTAGGGTCTTGTGACATCAAGGTTTAGCTTTTCCATTACAGCTTTGGGCATAAGATTGTGTCAGGCACCCGAGTAAAACATAACGTTATGCAAGATTTTGTCATGTATGTGCAGACTAACATAAAAGGGTGGGACATATCCATATGTTGATTTTCCATTAACTTCTGGACCAAACAACAGCTTAGGGGTATCATCTAAAACATTAACATCATCCCTGACCTCTGGTAGTTGAAGTGACCTTCGAATTTGTTGCCTATAAACATCATGCTTGGCAATTTCTGAGAGGGGGATGGATATCTTAGGTTTCCCAATCTCTGCTTCTAAATTAAATGGTTTCTCTAATGGAATCTTTGCGTTAGTAGTAGCAGATTTCTCCTTTTCAAGAATACTTTCTGTGTTTTCCTTTTGATTATTGGTGTTATGGTGAATGACGTTTTGTGATATTTCTATTTTGGGAAGATTTTTAGGAGAGCTGTTCAAATTTTCTTTCGAGGAAGAAGGAGGTAGAGGCTGATTAATAGGAGGCTATATGTCTGTTACGTCCTCTACAGTCACTTGATGTGAGTTTGGGACAGGAATATCAGCTGGTTCGGTTATGATAACCTTGCTTTTAATCTTGTTGGGCTGTTTGCTGTCTTTTGTTTTGCTAGGTGCAGGGATATCAATGGTTCTTGTTCTCAGCTTATATTGTTTGTGGACCTCATATACAACAGAATCATAGCCTTGTTTAAAATCAAAAGACTCTCCCGACTTGGTCTGAAATTAATTTATATCTTGATAGTCTTTGTCTTCTTGAGTGAGAAAGATTTGCTGCTCATTTTTCAAATCTATCAAGTTCATGTGAGTCTCTTCTGTGGGCTCACTAGAAGTGGATGCCTCTGCATAGTTTTCTTGGAAAGGAGGCCTAATATCATGGTCGGGACTAGCCCTTACAGCATTTGTGTTCTGAGCTTTCTTGAAATTTGGGTTCCTTATGGTGTTGGGCTGTTGTCCTTCCCATGATGATTTCCTCTCAACACTCTCTACTCTTTCTCCCAGCCTGTGCATGCCACTGATAATAGCATCTAGTTTCTGGTCTAAGGCTGAGGGTTCTTCCTTAAAGGTAGTTCTTCTCTCGGTTCTAGCTCTGTTTCTTTTGGCAATTAGGTTTGCCTCCACACTAATAACAACATTTTGCATCTCTGCAAGGCTTTGAGGGTCTCTTTCCCTTAACTGATAAGCCATTTCGGCATCAAAGCCATCAGGGAATTTGTACAAAGCAAGATCAGGTGGGGGTCTTAAGCTCTGTGGTATTGCATTATAAACATTGTTAAATCTTGCACAATATTCCAAGGCAGTCTCCTGAGGGTCTCTTTTGATGGTGTCATACTCAGATAGTATGTGCAAGGGGTCTTTCTTTTTCTCCCATCTGTTGATAAATGACTGATATAAGGCTTCCGGGTCTGTTATGGAATTGGCTGGGAGTGCTCTAAACCAAGTCCTAACATCACCGGTCAAACTTTGGACAAAAATTTTCATTCTCACACTATCATCGTCAATCTCATAACTCTCAAAGTAGTCCTGCATTCTCTTTGTGTACTGAAGGGCTGTGAAAGCATATGTGCCATCAAAATAAGTTATTTTAGTCTGGTAATCCTGAGGCATAGCCCTAGGATTAGCAGGCAACTGTAAAAGTGCATATCTATTAGCCATATTAATAGGGATAAGTGGAACAACAGGGATAAGTGGAACAACTGGGGTAACTGGGATAATAGGAGTAGAAGCGGTGGTATGTGTAGTGAATGGAGGTGTGGAAATAGTGTTTGGAGAAGTAGATGATGAACAAGGGGAAGTAGGGTTTGAACGAAATAAAACTTTGACAGGGGTTAAAAAACCACTAGGCTGAACTGCTTCAGGACTAGTATCTGCAAAATCTTCTTGCTGCTCTTGTTTTCTATGGATCTTAGGGATTATATTGGGATTTTCAAAAACAGCTGGGGATTTTAGGTCTGGATTTAATCTTGTATAACGTGACTGCTTTTTGGGAGCCAACTTCTAACTTGTTTTTTAGGGATTTTTCTAACAATACAAGTTAAACTGAAGATTTTTTAAAGTCGGATTCTTCCTCTCCGGAGCTTCAGATTGGTTTTGTTAGAATATCTGAGGAAGTCCCCAGAGGAGTCACCATTATGTTATCACTCAGGTTGTCCCTAAGCTCCTGAAGGGATACGGCCGAGGTAACCACAAACCAATCTGGATTGCAAGTTCTAGCCCACCTGCAATCAGAGAGGGCTCCCTCTTAATGATTTAGCTTTGTTGATGATGATTTTAGGCTAGTTATTGAGTTCAAAGGGGTTTTGTTTGTGTTTGGGTGGTTTTTGGATGTAAGGAAGATGCTTTCAAGTAGAGAGGCAATGCATAGTGTGATAAGTTTCAAACCATTGGGCATGGAGTCATGGAGTAGGACTGCTATTGCGTTTCCTGGTCACAATAGGAATATGGAGCAAGGTAGCTGCACATAAAACAACCTTCAAGCTAAAAGAGATGAAATGAAATTATAAGGAATGAGAGGCAATTAAGAATCTCTCACTTAGCTTAACAGAGGGAAGGCTAATGAGCTCTATCTAGGGGCAGTTAAGAATCCTCAGATAACTGTCATACATGGTGAGTTAGGGCAAATATGAGCCATGCGGAATCCATATTTATGCCTAAAACAGATGAAAACATAAAGAAACGACAGAAATTGAGCATAGAGTACAGTTAAACAAGTTCTAAGCTAATATTTCTTTCTGCTGTTTGGATGGTGATTTAATAATGGAAAACAGAGGAGGTAAGAAGAACTTATTGAGTCATGTAACAACACAAGAATTCCATAGTCACTTTTTGACCATTAAACACAGCAAACAACCCATTCTCCAAACTTGTAAGCAGTCTTTGATTATAGAAAATATCAGATATACAGAGCGAGCCTCTCTTGGAGCTAATCAGTCATCCAACTCCCACCCTCATTACATTGTTCAGGGTTGTATATATAGGGTAAATATCCAAAAATATTTATTACAACCGACCTAAACAGGTCTGCGGGAAAAAGCTTTTTAAACCTAAACTTGTGCTGGAATTAAATGCGAGTAGATATCCTTTGAGCTGCGCTAGGGGAAGCTGGATCAAAATGAGTTAATATGGTGTCCTCGGTGGCTTGGTGCAGTGCTTCTATAATAACTGTGCTTTGAGCTTTGGTCCACTGATCTCATGTGACTTTGATGTGCAGTAACTGTGATTTGAGAGCTTTTAAATGGCATCTATTGTTTTGTTGACTTTGCAAGAGGACTCTTTAATGTTTTCCTGCTTCAGGCCGCTGATAGATCTTCACTGATACACTTTGCCGCAACACTGATACACTTTGACATGAGTTTTGGCCTCTTTCCACTTCTGATACTCTTTAATGCCTGAATCGGGGCTCTCTCTCTCTATTGATACGCTAAAACTGTTAAATCGACCCTTTTCTATCCTTTTCGGCGCAAAAGTGACTGTTGAAAAAAAAGATTCCCCATCTCGGCCTATTTCCTGTAGCGATGCGCGATTATCGCTACGTGCTAATCAGGCATCGAAAACTGCCTCTGTTTTTCATTCCGAGCTTTAGAAGCTTCGATTTTGCACTTGCGTGTTTTTTCAGCGGGTGACGTCAGCATGATGCCAACGATATGACGGGGTGATGATGTGGCAGTACGATGGCAGGTCGACGCAGGCAGGAAGGGGTGAGGTGGCAGGGTGACGCGACACGATAAGAGACGGGGCCCATATATATATGGTGTGGATTCATGAAACGTCGATCGCCGATATGTAATCGGCAATAGACCATTGACGATGACCATATTGGCAGCGTGCATGCATGGTTTGTTTTGTCATAGCGATACGCCGATCGACGATATCGTTGTCGGCCAAACCAATCCGGGGTACACTTTATGCGTTGTTTTAATACATGACTTCCCTCCCGATTGCGATATCGCATCGGAGAGGGTATGATAGGCCAGAAAAGGGATTTTTGATGCCTTGGAAGGATTTTAAAGGTACTTGGGAGGATTTTATGCTTTGTGAAGGAGTCAGAAAGTGTCAGAGGAAGGATTTACAGAGTGATGAAGGGTTTTGTGCATCGGAAGGAGTCCGAAATGCATGAGAAAATGGTTTGAAGGGGGAAATGAGGGTCCTTGTTGAGTTTCAAATAAACTTAGCAATTCCCAAGTGTACTTATGGTTATATTTCAACCAGGGGAAGGGAATAAGTATATAGGGGAGTTATTAACATAGTTTTAGTAGGGGAAAGGGAGATAGATAGGGAGCTACATAGTAAAATTAGTAGTTAATATGATAAGTGGTAAAAAAGCGCTAAGTTTGTGAATCTTAGGCTATTAGGGGAACATGATTCATAAAGGGAATGAACATTCCTTGAGTAAAGCAGATATTTACCAAGGCAAATTGATATGAAAATGATGAAACTAAGAGATATCAAGCAGATCCTGACCTCTTTTAGGGGAGTTAGTGAGTGATTTAGGGAATAAGGAATAAGGGGGAGGTTAGTCATGCCTCGATTGAAGTCCTTCAAATGGAAATTTCCTGACATTGTGACTTGAATAGATATGACACTTGAAAACATGAAATTGATCACAAGTCAGCATTCTACAACCTCAAAACTACCTACCTAGCCTACTTACCTAGCATTTTTTCTTCTTTTTGGTTTGGGTGCACTTGGACTTGTAGACCCAGCTTTTCAACTTTTTCTTTTTCTGTCCTCCTATCTACAACTACACTTATTTCATCCAGGGCCTCAGATTAAGCTGTTGAGCACCCCTCCTTCTCTGCCTATCTAAAAATCTTCTAAGATTAAGCTGTTTGGACATATATTCATTCTCTACATTCTAAAACAAGAAATTGAAACCTAGGGAGACCAAGATTGAACTGTTTGGACCTCCCTTTAACTGAAAAATTCTTCAAAAACAGAATAGCACGTCAAAATTGGAACACAACAGTGGCATTTAGACTAGCACACTCTCACGGCCTCCTTTTTTGGCCTTTGTAGCAAATATGGAACATTGCAGCATGCAAAGGATGAGATATTTGGCATGCAAAAATGTCAATCATGAAAGATGAGTAACCTGCTACAGCAAGAGGCTAACAGGTAGCTTGAAGCCACCATTGTTCCAACCATACTAGAAGTTATCATTTTTGGACATCTTTGAAGTCTCTTGGAAGGTATTTGGAGCATCAAAATATTCGTAGACATCAATATCAAGAATGATTTTATTTGACAAATAAGTACTATAGTATTCTTTATTTCTCAATCTTCAAATCCAATGACTTCATTTTGTAAAGAAGGCAACAAGCTAGATGGGTCATCAAACTTTCATGCATGGAAGAGAAAAATAGACTTGATACTTGTAGAAAATGAAGTCATGGACTATGCTCTTGGAAAATTTAAAGAACCAGAGAAGGATAAGAATAAATAATGGCCCAAGTATGCTAAAGGAGAAGTTAGGGCTCAAATAATTCTCATTGAATCCATCAAGGATCGTCTTGTTCCATTCATTTCAGATTTAGGAACATGTAAAGAAATCTATGACAAGTTAATAAAAAATTATATTTGATCAACACTTCTAGTCATAAAATATCTCTAAGGAATTGACTATAAAAGGCAAGGGTATCAAAGGATGAATATTTAGTTTCATACCTCATGAAGGTTTCACAATTGAGGGATCAACTACAAGGACTTGGATAATTTGTTTCAGATTCATAATTGACTACTTGTATACTCAATGCTTTACCCCGTGAATGGAGCAATTTTGTTTCAAGAATATACTCTAGGAAAGACAATCCAAATTTCGATGAGATATGGTCTTTATGGGTGTTAGAAGAAATAATATTGAAGGATAAGGATGAAACCTAATGGAATTAAAACTCTCAAGCCTTCATTGCTAGATCGAAGAAGAAGAATGGAAGTTTTGGAAGGTTTGAACCTTATCAAAGACACAATAAGAACAACAAAAATCAACCACGTGGAAGATAAGATATGTCCAAAGTACAATGCTTTGGATGCAATGAATATGCTCACTTTAAAAGAGATTGTCCTAAGGATCCTCAAAATAAAAAGAACAATAAAAGTAAAGAAATTAGTGAAGCCCATATCATCGAAGAAAATGAAGAACCAGAAAAGAAGCCAAAAAATGAATATCCTAAAGATCTTTAATATTGGATATTTCCTCTCTACCACGTTTATTAGTAGTTTGTTTTCTTTTCATTAAAAGATGACAGTTAGAGTAGCTTGTACAATTACTTTTGAAAAAAAGACATGGCATCAAGAAGAAGCCTATATATATAACACTGGAAGATATAAAGTCTACATAGTTAGTTGCATATCATGGAAGCAGTCATCTAAGAAAACCAAGGATAGAAGGATTTAGATCATTTAGCTACTCCAAAATACATACACTTTACAAGTAAATGAAACTACTACTTGGCATCATAGAAGCAGTCATTTATTAGGAAGGGATCATCGAGATCCATTGTTAGTAGAAGGTTCTTCATCACATGAAGGAGCTATTGTGACATAGAAAAAGCATATTCCACCTAGAAGAAAGCAAGTGCCATAAACATTTGTAGATAGTCAAGTTGCAACATGAAAAAATGATTGAAGCACCTCTCCTCTTAAGGAATGAGTCTCATCATATTCAAGGAGAGAAGAGGTTCATTCAAAGATGCCATCTAGATGAGTATATGAAGAAAGAGGTATGCATATAGTAAATTCATATCTTTAAAAAGGTTTTTGTAGGAAAATTTGGATGTAGAAAAGTATGAGCATAACATGGTTAAGATTAGTTGAGACAAGATATGGATCAACATATAATATGGTCCCTTGAAGGACATAAGATAGGAATGATAGTTTCAGAGGAAGATGAGAAGACCATAATATGATATTGAAGCTTGATTCAAGAACACTTTGTTTGATAAATAAGCACCATGAAGAAGAATCTACACAATATAAAAGGATGTTTACTTGAAAGGGAGCAAGAAGCAGAATATGACATCTTAAAAAGAAAGACATCATGATTTGGTAACTCTAATATTGATGATTTTGTTTGAAGATATTAAATAGCTACTTGGAAGAACATATTGTGTTAGTATGGACCAAAGAGATAGGAGTTATACAAATTCAAAGAACATATAGATTGAATGAACAACATTGATAATAAAATATGTATACTTCAAAAGCACAAAAAGTAGCAGACATGAATCAACTGGTTGATCATGATGGTTTTGATGATGATCTAGAAGAAGTTCACTTTCCCATTTAGATAGAAAGAGATACAATAAAATTCTACATTGATTAGTTAGACAAGATACTTTTGATGAAAAATATACTACAATTGAGCATTGATAGAAAGTGATGAGCAAGTTTGATGGTGAGGACCCTGTCAGGAAGATAGATTATTAAGAAGTTTGGCTCTACAACATCCAAGAAGGTCAAAATTCAGGAATGATGTGAAGGTGCATAAAAAAGAAGCCTTGCAACCACTACTTAAATATCTCCATGATAGAACATGATGAAACAAACAAAGATTATGGTTGAAGTCTCCCTTGTTAACAGGGAGCAAGGATTACCTCCTTAATTGAGAGTATGTGATGAGGGATACCACATTCTCCATGTGTCATTCACTAGACTAGGACTAACAACTGTAAGTCTTAGTGAAGGAATTTGTAAGGAGAATGGAGGATTGGATAAGAATCTATAGCAAACACTCTTTGAGGATATGTCAGGGTATCAAAGAGGACATAGCTAGTGAACATTCGGATGGGGTATGTGCCTTATGAGGCAATGATGACAATGTCTATAGTCATTGCCTCCCCAACATTGTGCTCTAATCTAGTGGAGAGATAGATCTTGATAGTCAAGGCCTTGCTATGTTGACAATGTCGGTCATGATGTTGAAGATGGCTTATCAATATGACTCATCTTATGATAATATTTCAATTTGAGAGTTTCCTTGTACCTTGTTATGTAATTGTGAATACCTCACTAGTTAAAAGGGAGTGTTGAAAATTGTAACTAGCTTCGGTCTTCATAATCATCATTGTACTTATGTAATTATATATTTTATGTAAAAGAAAAAAGAAGATTTTTTTTTTTTCAAGCATGGGTTTCATGCTCAAGTTATTTTATTAATTAGGTTAAGAATGTTCTTCATGATTTTAGGGTTTACTGAGTTAGAAGAATATTTTCCTTGATGTTGGGTGTGGAGCCTGATTATCTTCTTTATTCAGAGGTATCACCACATTAGACCCCAGTTTGTAATGTGGAAGCAATGCTGCCTGTAATATTTGCACTGTAAGGGGGGTCCAGGAGGGGTGGTTGAAATCTTTGGGAGCCCCCCCCCCTGGTGGGGGATCGGGGACAACAGCCCTGAAGCTAAAAATAGATGTAAAATTGTCTTGTAAAATGTTGTAATTTCGTAGTCAATCTGGGCCGTTCATTAGGTGGATACTCGACAGTAGAAGTTATGTTTAATTTAGGGTTTTATGCCCTATAAAGCAACCCCTCACTATATATGAGGGAATTGTATTGTGTCTATGTAGATCTATATTCTGAGTGAGAAAGAGAGAAGGGCTTGTGTGAGAGCAAAGAGGAAATTACAATGGATCTGATGTAGGTTGTATCTCTTTAGTTTGTTGGATAATATAAAAGGAAGGACTGGTTGTTTCTCCGTGGATGTAGCCCGAATTGCATGAACCACGTATATCTGTGTCTCTCTTGTTTTATGTGTTTTCTATGCTTATATTTTTGCAATATATTTTATGTGTTCCATTGTTTTGTAATATGTAATTTTCTAACAACTGGTATCAGAGCCGAAGGTCTATTTGGCTGATAAACTCATAGGAGAGAAGGGTTCCTAGTTCGAGTGGGAGCAATGGCATAAGATGGTAGGTTTAGCGTCGAAAAATTTAACAGCCAAAACTACTAGTTATGGAAAATGCAGATGGAAGATTATTTGTAGTAGAAATATTTGTACCAACCATTGAGTGGAAAGACAAAGAAGATGATGAGTATGACAGACACAAAATGGGATATTCTCGACAAAAAGGAACTTGGAACAATACGGCTGTGCCTAGTGGCGTCGATAGCCTTTAATATTTCAAAGGAAATGACAAAAAATGGCTTAATGTCGGCATTGACCAAACTATATGAAAAACCCTTGACCTCAAATAAGGTATATCTTATGAAGTGTTTATTTAATATGAAGATGTCAGAAGGTGGATCTATTGTTGATCATTTAAATGAATTTAATACGGTTACCAGTCAGTTGAGTTTTGTAGGGGTACCTTTTGACAATGAAGTTAGGGCTCTATTATTTTTGTGCTCATTGCTAGAAAGTTGGAATGGTTTAGTTATGGCCATTAGTAACTATGTCTCTGGATCTATTACTTTAAAGTTTGATGATGTTGTTGGTGCAATCCTTAGTGAGGAAATGCGACGGAAAAGCTCTGGTGAGACATTAGGTAATGCTTTGATTGCAGAAACTAGGGGAAGAAAAATGAAAAGAGGAAAGAGCTCAGGATATCACAATAAGTCAAGGAAAGGTAGATCCAAGTCCAAATCAGAGATAGTGTGCTAGAAATGTGGGAAGAAAGGACACCTGAAGAAAGACTGCAAGTCTTAGAAGGGAAAAGAAGGAGACGAGCATCAAGAAAACAATCATGAAGCGAATGTGATAGGCGATGTGTTGCAAGATGCTTTGATTCTTTCATTATAAAATATTATTGATTCCTAGGTGGTAGATTCAAGGGCCTCATTTAATGCCACACCTGATAGGAAACATTTTCATGATTATGTTCAAGGAGATTTTGGACAAGTTCGATTGGGTGATGATAAACCCTGTAAAATCATTCGAATGGGGACAGTTTTCATAAAACAACAAAATGGAAATCAATGGTTGTTGAAGGAGGTAAGGCATGTTCCAGGTCTGAAGATAAATCTAATTTCAACGGGGCAATTAGGAGGTGAAGGCTATGTAACTACTTTTACATATAAACTTGGAAGGTCACTAAAGGAGCCCTGATAATAGCACTAGGAGAAAAGGTTGGTACATTGTATTTATGCAATGGTATTTCTAATTCTGTTAATGCTTTAACCTCTACAGGAGTAGATACGAAATTATGGCATTATAGGCTTGGGCACATGAGTGAGAAGGGGATGCAGATTCTTCACTCAAGAAATTTGTTACCATGTTTGAAGCATGTTGATTTAAAATTTTATGAGAATTGTGTTTATGGAAAACATAAGAGATTCAGATTCCTCAGAGTTGGAAAAGAAAAGAAGAGCAAAAAATTAGAGCTTGTGCATACAAATGTATGGGGACTTGCTCAAGTATCATCTCTTGGTGGCTCTCATTATTATGTTACTTTTATTGATGTTGCAACCAGAAAAACCTGGATTTATTTTATTCGAAATAAATATGATGTATTTGATTATCTCAAGAAATGACAAGCTTTGGTTGAAAATTAGACAAGAAAAAGGTTGAAGTGTCTCAGATAAGATAATGGAGGTGAATATTGTAGCAAAGAGTTTGATAGGTACTGTTCAAAGAATGGAATTCACAGAGAGAAGATAGTTCCAAGAACACCACAAGAAAATGGTGTGTCAGAAAGGATGAATAGGACAATCATGGAGCATGCAAGGTGCATGAGATTGGATGCAGGATCACCTTTTCAATTTTGGGCAAATGCTGTAGATACTGTTGTTTATCTAATAAATAGAGGGCCTTCAATTTCCTTGGATGGTGGTATTCCAGAGGAGGCACAAATAGGTAAAAAGGTAAACTACTCATTTTTAAAAACTCTTGGTTGTGAAGCCTTTGTCCACATTAATAAAGAAAATAGATCAAAGCTTGCAGCAAAATCAAAGAAATGTACATTTATTGGATATGGTGTTAATGATTTTGGTTATCGCTTTTATGATTATGAAAAGCACAAAAACATTAGAAGCAGAGATGTCATATTCAATGAAAAGGTTTTGTATAAGAATCAACTACAGGAAAAGAAATAGGAAAAATAAAACAGAGAATACATACTGCTTGATGAGATCACAGAAAAAGTGATGGTGCATGAAAATCATAATGATCAACAACCAGAACAACAACAATAACCATAACAACAACAAGCACCTCAAACACCTGAAAATGGTGTTAGAAGATTTACCAGGATACGTAGACCCCTTGAATGATACTCTCCTTCATTATATTATGTATTGTTGACTCATTCTGGTGAGCCACAATGTTATGAAGAAGCAGTACAAGTAGAAACCAGGAAGAAGTGGGAGTAAGCCATGAAAGAAGAGATGGACTCCTTAGCACATAACCAGAATTGGGACTTAGTCAGGTTTCCTGCAGGTAAAACAACATTGCAGAATAAATGGGTTTATAGGTTGAAGGAAGAAGATGGAGGTAGAAAAAGGTATAAAGCTAAATTTGTGGTGAAGGGGTTTGCATAGAAAAAGGGTATAGACTTTGATGAGATATTTTTTCCTGTTGATAAATTGACTTCAATTAGAACTATGTTAAGTCTAGTAGCAGCTAAAGGTTTGCATCTTGATGTTAGGATATTTTGACACGTAGGAATAGTTAAGTATAACTTGGTCTAGTATAGAGTTAGGTAAAGTGTGTTTCTTTACCATGTACATTTGTAACTTACAATCCGACGGTCACGATATGTAATGATTCGACGGTTCATTCTCTCCTCAGTATTATCGACACTTGATCTGTGGCTTGACACCTGATTGGTCCATGAATTCTATTTAAAGTGCATGGAGGGTCATTTGTAGGTTCGTGCATGAGAGAAGCTTATGTAAATTTTCATTCTTTTATTAATAAATTGCCTGTAGTAGCCACGTTGGCACAGGCCGTGGACTGTTTCCCTCTCTGAGGGTTTTAACCACGTCAAAATACTGATGTATTGATCTGTGATCTGTTTGTGAGCGGTGTCCTTTTGGTGTTCTGTCTGAGGAACTTACCCTGTAAATTCCTACATGGTATCAGAGCTATTTGAGGTCCGCGTCCGTTGGTGATCCAAATCTGAAGCCAGTAGAACTGCATGCGGCTGTCGATCTAGTGTTTCTGACTGCTTCCGGACCGAGAGGACTGCTCTGTTGTGTCCGGAGCATCTGTTCCAGTGAGGAACCCCTTTCGTTTCACGCGAAAAGGTTTCCGGTAGCCCTATCTGCGTCATTTTTAAGATCTGGAGGTATACAGTCTTTATTTGCAGTTTACTGTTATTTTCTCTCTGCTTATTTCGGTTTCGGTTTATTTAGTTTTTTTTTACCGGATCTATACCTTTCATTTCTGCGTATGCTCTTTGCCCTGCGACTCTGTGCGATCTAGGCAAATCAGAAACAGAAAGGAAGTTTTTTTTCTCTCATGCGTATGCTCTTTTTCCTGCACCTTAGTGTGATCTTGGAAAATCAGAAACATTGAGAAAAATATTTAGTGTCCGGCTAAAGCTAACTTCGAGCCGTCAGGTTCGTTTTTCTTTGCATATTCGTGTTGGGTTTTGTGTTTTTGTTTTGTAGGAAAAAAGAGCTTTCTCAAGGCAAGCACGCAACCCAAGGCCCCCCCCCCTCTCTCTCTCTCAATTTTTTTGTATAGCTCAATTGGTTCAAAGCTATTTTAAGAGAGTAGAGGTCTTGGGTTCAAATCTCCTTTTTGTGGTGGCGTTTTTTTTCATTCCCGCACATTCGCGCACTTTGCCGGCAACTTCAACAATTTTTTTTCAAAAAGCCATAACTTCTTCATCCGGAAGCCTTTTTCAGAGCCGTTTTTTTTAAAAACAGCCTAATTTTTCGAGATCTATCCATTGGAACACTTACTTTCAGCATC
>APFE030060037.1:0-14840 GCA_000404065.3 Pinus taeda
AAGGCAGGGCTCGACTATTAAGGAGAGGGAAATATGTGAAAACCTCCGCCAAGTTGAAAATGATAAACTATATATATGTGATTTCAATTCAGTTTCATCAAAGCGCCTCAACTCTAGGAACTTTGAGAAGAGCACTACCTCGGTGAGACAACACTCCCTTAGAGATAATTCCCTCCTAATTGAGAGCTCGGATGTAAGAAAATATCAACCCAAGATTGCTTAATTTCTTTAGCCCCATACCCATATATTAAGTTCCTCAGCCTAACATCAGCCTAGCTTTAGTTCATCAGCCTAGTCTTTCCCATCTTTATTTACTATTCATGCCAAGATCATTAGCTTAGTCAGTATGCAACAGTCCAAGTTCATCAGCCTAGTCTTTCCGGGGAATTCCTTAACGGACATACCAAGCCTAATACCTCATCAGCACATGACCATCAACCTAGTAAGTATCGCAAAAATCTTAAGGGACATTATGCACAGGCTCCAATTAGAAACATGAACTGTTCAGGCAGGCATGGTACGCATTCAGGCTCGAACTGTCGCATTAGATACATTAAAAGGGAAAGCATGCCATCCGGACTGCAACACACCTTATCTCCTTTATGACCTTTGAAACAACAGAGATTTTCAATCTAGAAAATAGAAGCCTCACACACACAGTTGATTAGACCAGCATAACTAGCTCCATGAGATGTGCATTTGATTTGGAAGAGAAAACAAAACAGCCTTCCAAACCCAATTCATTGTGGTCAGAGAGCCTCCTTCACACCAAATAGAACCAGGAATTTGGAAAGAAATAAAATGAATATTTTCTCAAAGGGGGGAACCAGTAGACACCAACTACCCAGACTCCTAGTGGATACAAAAGGACAGAGATGAAAATAGATCTTTGGAGACACCTTCCTCTTTAGAGAGCACTAGGCCTCACAAGAAAAAAGCCCCAGAAATAGATGCGTGCACCAGGGGCACATAGCATATCGACGAAGAAATATGTGTAAGGTGCACCAGAAAAAATCCTGCCACTTTTACCCATCAGATTGTTTAGTTACTTTGGATACCCCCTAAGCTATTATGCGAGTGGTACAAGCCCATTAGAGAACCTCCACCCATTAGATCATGGAGTCACATTTGACACATGGGCCCGAAACCTATAGACTCAGAGAATCAGAATATTTCTATTTTGGAGTATCATTAAGCACCTCTTCTCCTTGAGATGTCATGGGAGCCAAAGAAGAGCCGGAATACTAACATCACATGAGCTTAGCTTCACCAATAATGCTCTCATCTTACCTTAGGTGAAACAGATATTCAATGAATTTCATTAATCCCACCATGCCACTTTCGGGAATGCTAGAGGCACCTTCTTTGGTCAAATATTCCAACCTTTGAACGAGCATTTTAGTCATGCACAAATACTTGCAAAAGCTTTCTCTATTGCCTCTCTCATTAAGTTCCCTATCGCTTAGAAGTTTGACAGCCTCAGATACAATATTCGCCTCATCCGGGATCCCTTCCCTCAATAGACAGACCCTCCTGAGAATCACTCAGCAAGCCACAACTTTCTCGATTTAGCCACCATACCTGAAATGCTAGGATAATGCTACCAGAAGGGTTAGCTACCAGAAATTCTAGGGAGGATAATGCTAGCAGAAAGTTATCCCATCAATATCACATGAAAATGAATTGATTGATTTGAATGAATTGATTGGAATTGATTAATTATCGAGGGATTTCTTAATCCATGATGCAATTAATCGAGGGGGAGGGATTTCTTGAATGGGATGGGATTTCTTGATTGAATTGATGCTTTATTTCATCAATGCTTGAGTTAAGTCAGGCATTGATTGAATGTGATTAATCAATGCTGCAATTAATGCAGGGATTGGGAATGATGGGATTGGTTTGACATCCATTCACTCGATACAACACTAGATGCTTACTTACATTCCTACATACAATTACCCCTATACTTACCTTCCTAACTTACTCTTACCACGATTAGTACTATTATGCGTAACACACACGTGATTATTATAAGAAACCCACACTCGTGATAATCCCCTGATTGCACGTGAAGAGATTAATTCTCACCTAGAAACATAGGGAAGAAATCAGACAGAAAAAGGAGGGGATATGGGAGAATAGCAACCTCGCCCCATGCTAAAAGAGAAAGAGGTAGGAGGGGTGAACAAAGATGAAAGCAGTGAGGAAAGTGGAGAGAGCTAGTGGGAGTGAGAAAGGAAGATTAGTTAGGGTCGGTGAGGTTATTATTATATACGTAATTATGTCATCTAGTTTCACATTTCACTTCACTAAATTTGATTCAATTTGATGAATATATTATATGTGATTATGCCATCTTCACATTTCAACATTGAACTGAATTTGATGATTATATTATGCATTTATGTTTGTTTCACATTTCATTGAATTTGATGCATATATTATATACATTTATGCTAGGTTCACTTTTCGGAGAATTTGATGATAAAATGATTTTAGAAACATTGAATATTGAAAAGAGAACTACTCTCCTAGGAACAATTGATGGAAAAGCAAACAATATGTATTGTAGAAAGTCAACCTCTTGGAATAGCCAATCGAACACATTCAATGTGAATAGAGAATGTCGTAACTACAGAAACACGTGATGGAACATTAGTTAGCACATCTACAAATGGAACATCATAGGAACACTAGAACCAAATGCAAAGAGAACACTTATGCAACAAGGCCTTCTTGATGGGAAAGAAGGAGGTGGTGACTCGAATGGGAGCTGGGCATCCATCGATAATGGAATTGGGCATAGATCTCTACAAAGAAGGGGTCGAGGTTATCTAGACTTCAACCGAGTCATTCACAGGCACTGGCATAGGTCATTCTGACCAATTCAATCACCTAGAGAATATGCATCTTGAACTCTTTGCATCTCCTTTTGATCACCCGACCTTATTTTACTCTACTACTACATAGTGGTGGATGGATACGAAAGGTCAAAAACCTACTCTGTACGATATGGAACATCCCGATCAACAACTGGATCTTATCGATCTCAGGAATCTGCTGACCTAGTCAATGTTGTTCGACATATCACAAATGTTGATCTATATAGGGCTTGCTATCGAATAACACGGCATACACCATGCTGCAGAGTCCAATCCTTATCCTATCTCCCGTTCTAATCCTATAGGATTTTGATCCAACAACTGATAAATGTCCAATCCTCTTACTCTCTATTCGAAGTACCGGCTGAACTTGTATCACAGCATCCGTGTCCGTCCCATGTGGTTGCCAATCGGTCAACCTTCTCCCAAACCCAAGGAACATCTATCTCTTTATGTGGCTGGAGCAACGATTAATGGATCTCTGAAACCCATATAGAACATCTTTCAAATTGATGTCATTGGCAAGTTCCCCTATATATCTAAGGGGATTAAACCCATTCAAGTCAAGC
Source organism: Pinus taeda (assembly GCA_000404065.3). NCBI lineage: Eukaryota > Viridiplantae > Streptophyta > Pinopsida > Pinales > Pinaceae > Pinus > Pinus taeda. The sequence goes on from APFE030060037.1 coordinate 3,455, forward strand.
AGTCCTCATGTTCTATTCTCCCATTCACCTAGTTCCACCAGAACTCTCGGTCGATGCTGCAGCACGACGCTCATGAATATAAAGCAACCCCCTATCTAAACCCTCACACATACACACAATGAATAATGAAGGGAAGTTTATACCTTTCCCGTAGCAAGAGGTAAGGATTAGAAGCTACAAGTCAAGGATCCATTCCTCAATCAAAAAGCTTCGTCTAATAGGTGGTGCCTGAGACTTGCTTAGTAGCACTGGAAGGTTTAGCCAGATGATAGGATAGTATAGAGAGGCTAGACTGTCCTGCGGCTGCCTGTATCCTGTGCAGATGGAAACCTCTTACCAAAGCAGTAAGGTCGAGGGGAGAGGGCTTGACTTTCCCATAGGTCGAGGGAAGATGTCGGTTAAGGGGGATAGCTAGCACTCAACTCGTTAATATGTATATAATATGGCCAACTATTCTCCCTTTCATGTAGAGTCTATTATATATGTATTAACCACCCAGACTGAGAAAAACAACTCCACTCAACCGACATAATAGACCCTATTAACTTAAACCATGTAAAGAAAAATAGGCAAGCCATGAGGTCAGTTAGCCCTGGTCCAATAGAGTAGAACCTTCTCTTTTGATGAGGATGTCTTAATAGTATTTCTTATCCATAAACTCATATACAATAGAGAGGAATGAAAATCACTCGACTAAAAGGAGAGGATGCCGTAAGCATGGCTCCGACCACCCTTTAGTTACTTTTATTTGAGAGGGGCCACCCAAAAGCATCAAGGGCCAGCAGAGTGAGTAAGCGAACTCTCGACTAAAAGACTGCCATCACTCGACTGTTAAGGCCACCATAGAAATTCGCCTAAGAAACCTGGCTACTGGGATGGAAAGTGATCCTCTGTTAACCTGACCTTTTGGATGTATCAACTAGATAAACTCTGTTGGCTAGTTTCTAGTATGTTGTACACAAAACCAAATGGGAGAAAGAAGATACGCCCTCATATGCTTGTTTTCTTTTTCTAGTGGGTCATTAATGATCTCTGGGTCTCAATATGCACTAGCCGGATCTTGAACCGTACGAAGCACTATTCCCACCCACAATGGGGAAGACTGATCTTATACAACTTTGCCATCACAACTACCTTTGGAAAAAGAAAAAATAGATGCTAGGACAAGTGTTGACTCTCAAACTAGGAGGGATACTACTACTTTCTTGGATGTTGGCTATCGATATCACTTGGGAACAGGTTCTGTATATCGATCATAGTACCGTGTTCCAATTTGAACTTGAACTAGTTATGGATCTGTATCTCTACACATCAATATGCTTGCTTTCCTTGAACTGCTGCTATTGGTCGCAGCTCGTTAAGGGTCATAAGCTTCCCCCAATTTCTTCTTATTTCAAGATATAGAGAGGTTTGCGACAAGATGCATGAAAAGGGTCATCATTCCTATGAATGGATGAACAGCAGTAGGGATGCTGGTCCTTTCTCCAATCAATAAGGGAAACCTATAGCAAACGAAGCATTTGATCCTGAACCAATTGACCCGGTGCCAATGTGGGCACCTTTGTTCTCGACTTGGCTACTTGCTTTACTTTGTATGTCTCTATGTCTTTTGCTTTCGCTTCTGGCCTCTGATACCATGTTAAATTATGGTATGTTCTATTCTTAGAGCAGTTTACTTCAAATATTTTTATTAGCCACTGTTTAGAAATCACATAAACATAAAGTAAAGTGCAAATAGAACATTAAACGATCAACAAAAAAGAAGCCAAGACAAGAGACACAAGATGTGGTGGCTATACAGGGACAAACCCTAATGCAGGGAATCCCTTTGATCAATTCTTTAATCTTCAATATTTCAAGAGAGAGAAATAGTACAATTCAGAATTCTGTAATTTTATAACAACAATAGCAAACCGTAAATCAACAAATTCAAACTTGGTCAAAACAACCCCTATTTGACTTCTAGTCAACTTGAATAACTTGGTATTCAACAGCTATCTTCAGCAGCTCAAAACAGTCTGCAATACTTATTCAAATAATAGTCAAAGTTCAGCAATCTCCAGTAGCCCTAACCAGTCAACGCTGGTCAACTTTTAGGTAATCGTTGGTCAACACAACCCCCAAAAAGTCAGTGCACATCAACCCTTGGTCAACACTTAGTCAACGCTCCATAAAACAACCCAGCACTTGGTCAACGTAGCCCTAGAAGAGTCAACCCCACCCAGAAAGTCAACGCTTCACTAAATCAGTCAACGCTGCCCTAATTCATCCTTCTTCTTGCATGCGTGAGAGAAACTTCTCCTTTGTTGGCCCAATAAGATGAGGAGAGAGAATATGAGTTGATAATGAATCAACCTCGCTTGTACTTATAGGATTTGTTGGGCATGTGTGCCGCACATTTCGCTGTTGGCTGACCTTGACAATTTGTTAAGTAAATACAAATAAATTCATATCTCCATAAATACTTGTCGGAATTAGATGATCTTTAGATCAATCCTACACCTCTCGACAAGAGGAATCTAGGAAAAAAGGCGGCTGCCATAAATAAGGTTACCCACATGGATTTTGGCCCTAGTTGCCAATTTTAACATTATTGCTAGCATCACATACTGCTTCTAGACTTTATAACATAATCGATGAGGTATTAATACATACATATATATAGTATATAATATATATATATATATTATATTATATATATGTAAATATATGTACATATATATATATATATATAATATACTATATATATATAGTATTATGAATATATAATATATGGTATGTATATATGTATGTATATATTATACTATATAAATAATATATTATATAATATATATATATATATATATATGTATGTATGTATGTGTATATAATATATGTATATATAAATTATATATTATATAATATATATATATATATGTATGTAATATATGTATGGATGTATGTATGTATGTATGTATGTACGTACATATCTATATATATATCTATATATATATATATATATATATAGATATATATATATGTATATGTATAGTATATGTATATGTATATGTATAATGTATATTATATATATATATATGTAATATATATGTAATAATACATGTATAATATATAATCAATATATATACAATGTATATAATATATAATATATATATATATATATTACCAAAACACATATACCAAACACATTTTTTCAAGCAACAAATAAGGAAGGATATATTTCCCGCATTTGATCAACCATCTCCCATGTAGCATCATCGGGCCGAAAGTGCTTCCATTTCACTTTAACTTTATTTATTACTTGGTTTTAGAGCATGATTTTTTTATTCTATATGAAGGATTATGGCCTTGGTTGGAATTCATCCTTTGGTTCCACCTACAATACAAACTATTCAATCACATTATCACCATCTTATAAATATATCTTAAGTAATGAAACATTGAAGAAATCATGGACTTTCATTGTTGGTGGTAGTGCAATTCTATATTTGCACTAGTCCAATACTCTCAAGGATATAAAAAGGTCCATAATATCGAGGTGGCAACTTGGAACATGACCAAATCCTTAAGGAGATCGTCTTGGTCCATGTGAAAGTACACATACTTCCCAACCTGAAACTCCTTGAATGTTATATGTTGAGCCATGTAACTCTTCTTCTTGTCCTATGATACTTTTAAATTCATTTAAGAACATGCATCTCTTTGTCCATCTCAACAAACATATTCGGTCGAATCAACACCCTATTCACTAGGTCACTCTAGTTGATAGGAGTATTACAACTTCACTTGTAGAGAGCCTCAAATGGACTCATCTTCAAGGATTCCTGATACATATTATTATAAAAAAAATCCATCAATTGAAGGCACTCCTCCCACTTCCTCTCTTGATGCATTACATACATCCTCAACATATCTTTAAGAATCTTATAAACCTTCTTTGTCTATCCATTTACTTGAGGGTGATAAGTTTTACTAAAAGCTAACTTTGTCCCTAAGCCTGCAAACAACTCCTTCCAAAACTTGGAAGTGAACTTGCAATCTCTATATAATAAAATATTCTTGGGAACTCCATGAAACCTCACTATTTCCATGATGAAGATCTGAGCCACTTCACTTTCTATATTTGTAAACTTCACTGTAATGAAGTGACCTACCTTGCTCATCCTATCTACCACAACACTAATGGAATCATGTTGCCTCGATGTTCATGATAATCGTATCATGAGGTTCATGGAAATGACCTCCCATTTCCATTCTAGAACTAGAATAGGCTGCAATAAACCACTTGGGTGCTTGCATTCAACTTTGACCTACTAATAGTCTAAACATCTTGCAACAAACTTAGCCATGTCTTTCTTCAAGTTTTGCCAATAATATAACTTCTTAACAACTCTCAAAGTTTCTTGGAATCTTGGGTGACCTAAATATGGCACCCTCCCATTGGTCCATGTGGCACCTCTTTATTGGTCTAGCCAAAACAAAACAACCAATACAATTCCACCACCCAGACCTGTATGACCTTGCCACATGTCCACACAAGATTGGGTGCTATGAAATCTGTACCTTCCTAGTCAGTCTACTAATGTCAACACCATGTCACTATATGGCTTGCCGAATCAGTAGCTCAATCAACACCGCAAGTTGACTTTTTAACTGTTTTCCGAAAACTTCAACATGTGATAACTTTAACATACAATGCCAAATTGAGGTGATTCAAGTGTCATTGGAATAAAAAATATGATATCTACAATTTGGAACATTTTTAGAGTGATTTTGAGCACTTTTATTTTCAACCATCTTTTTGAACCCCTGGATCATTCCTCCCCACTAGAATCTTTTGGACCACCAAAAGTATTTTACTACTTAGAAAGTAAGTGAGGGTACAACTCCCTCACTTTCTCGATCTCAAATCTACCTTACTTTACTTGGATTGGTACCTTTTAGTCCCACTCGAATATACTTCACATTGCATTTGTGCGAAGTCCTAATCCTCCTGTCAAGAATTGTGTCTTCCTGCAACTCATCTAAATATTCAAGAGTAAAATCTTCAGCAAATGGAATCTAAACATTCTCTTCATGATCATCAATCATTGGAGGCTCATACAACCTCAATTTTTCCACATTCACAATAGAATAAATTTTCATATACAATGGAAAATCTTATCGGAAAGCATTATTAGAAATCTTCTCTGAGATTTTCAAAGGACCATATATGAATGACTTGAGATTTTTACCTTCAAATTGAAGTCTTTCCCTGCTGATATACAACCAAACTTGATCTCCCACATGGAAATCATGATCAACTCAATGCTTGTCATACCTTACTTTGTACTTTCCTTTTCTTTTCTCAAGCTACTCTTGTACTCTTTGATGCACTGGCTGAATTTGTTCAATTAAATTCTTGGCCTTGTCCACATCACTATGTCCAACTACTGAAATATCTTTAGAAAAGATGAAATCCAAAGGAGATTTTGGAAAATAACCCAAAAAAGCTTCAAATGGAGATATTTGTGTAGATGAGTACTTGGCATGATTATAGGCATGTTGAAGGTAATGCAAATGCTCATCCCAAAGTTTAAGATGATTACCATAATATCCACGAAGGAGAGCCATTATTGTTATGTTTACCACTTCTGTTTGGTTGTCGGTTTGTGGATGAAATGTTGTGACCTTCTTCAACTTGGTGTCCATGAGTTCCCATAAATTTGACCAAAAATTCCTGACAAATTGAGAATCTCGATGAGAAATAATAGAAGTAGGTAACCTAAAATGAGCACATACATTTTGGAAAAACATATTTGCAGTTTGTTCAACTGTAACTTATTTCTTACATGGCATCAATACACACATTTTGCTGAAATGATCCACAAAAACATATAGATAATCATTACCTTTCCTAGACATTAGTATTCCCCCTACAAAATCCGTAAAATTACTTTCCCAAGGATGAGAATGAATAGGAAGTTGAGTGTACAAACCCAATTTCCTATTGCTAGGCTTGCTAGTAGCACACATGAAACAACCCTTTACATATCTTCAAACAATTTCAGTCATGCAAGTCCAATAACAATACCTTTGAAGTTGAGAAACTGTTTTTCCTACACCAAAGTGACTAGAAATAAGATAAGTGTGGGCTTCCCTTGTGACATTATCTCTTTCACCCTGTGGAACACATAACTTTCCATGACCCAACAACTTGTTGTGAACATGATAATCCAACTCTTAAACATGATTTCCTTGAATCAAAGTTGTATAAACATCTTTAAAATCATCATCTTGAGCATATCGTTCAATATAAATTTCATGTATGATTGAGTGATGCTTAAGAATTACATATCCATCAACAATAAACCTTGATAACATATCAAAAAAATTGTTCTATATACCTTTTTTGTACCTGATTACCAAATGAAATTGTTGTAGGAATTTGATCCACCTGAAATGTCTAGCTTGTTTTTTCTTGATTTCCAATTGTAAATATTGAAAAGGTTGATGGTCAGTGTGAATAATCATTTGTTTACCAATCCAATAAAGCTTCCATTTCTTCACGCTTTGTACCAAATCATACAACTCTTTATCATAAGTTGAATAGTTAATTATTGCATTGGTAAAAATTTCAGAAGGATAAAAAATAGGCTTACATGCTCCATTGAAACTATGCCCATGGCATAAACACTTGCATAATTTTGAATCTCAAATGGCTTCTTAAGATTTAGAAGTGTTAGAATTGATGGTGTACTAATTTTATCTTCAAAGCATCGAAGGCTTTTTGTTGCTTTCCTCCCCACTAAAAGACTTGTTTCACACTTTCCAAAGCATGTAAGGGTGTTGCAATGAGTGAGAAGTTAGCTATAAATTTTCTCTAATATTGGGTTGCTCCCAAAAACATCCTAACTTCTGTTACATTTTTGGGTTTAGGCCAATTAGCAATGACTTCAACTTTTGAGGGATCAATATTCAATTCACCCCCTCGTAAAATATAACCCAAATACTCCAAAGAGGTTTTCCCAAATTCACACTTAGACATCTTAAAATACAATTTATTTTTCTTTAACACATCTAAAACTCATTTCACATCCTTCACATGCTCTTCACGAGTCTTAGCGAAAATCGGGATATCATTTAAGTAGACTATGACAAAATCATCAAGGAATGGTCTCAATACATCATTCATAACTCTCATGAATGTTGCAAGTGCATTGCAAAGAGTAAACAACATAACTAACAATTCAAAGAAACATTAATATCATTTTCAGAAATCTTTATTTGATGATAATCGCGTCTCAAATCTAACTTAGTAAAGTAAACATCATGCTTCAACTAATCTAGCAAATCATCAATGTGAGGAAAAGTAATGATTCTTTGTCATGTTCTTATTCAAATCTCTAAAATCGAGACACATGTTCCATGTACCATCTTTCTTTGGAACCAAAATAATAGGAGACCCACAAAGAGATGTGTTGGCCTTGATGACCCGTTTGTCAAGCAACTCTTGAATTTTCTTATGTATTTTTTCATTCTGCAAATCTGGAATTCTATACATCCCAATATTTGAAATTGTTGCATCCTATTGCAAATAAATCTCATGTTGGATTCCTATTTCAAGAGGCAACCTTTCAGGTTCCTGAAAGATATTGTCATAATTTTTAACAACTTCAACCAATTCATGCTTGAGTTTTGAATCACATCATGTAAAAGCTTCAAATTCAACAATAGATTTAGCTTTAATCATCAACAATACAAAATTCTTACTACAACTTACAAGCCTTTTCATTTTACCAACACTTACAAGAGATAAGTTCATCTTCTTGTGATGTGCGATAACAATACACTCAAATCCATATTTAAAAATATGATATTTATTCTCATGACAATACAATATGGATTTTCGGTCATACAAGTATGGACTCCCTAAAACAATCCCACATATATCAAGTGGTATAACATCGAGCTCTACCTCATCTATATAATTTGTAGTGATGGTGAATTTGACTTTACATTTTCTTGTCACTTGTAATTTGGAATCATCGCATACCCAACCCAAAGGGTAAGGTTTAGTGTGTAGTTTCTAAATTTAGTTTCTTGACAATTGTTTAATAAATAAGATTGACTAGGGATCCAATGTCAAACAATGTATCAACTTTTGTATGTTTTGTAATGATCCTAATATGAAAAAACTCACTTTTTTCTTTATCATTTTGAGACTAAAAAGGATCACTAGAAGAACTAGTACTTGCATTAGAATCTTTACCTTTTAGTCCCATGGCTGTGTTTTTGGTTTCATCACCTAAATCAAATCCTAGATCTCATTGAGTTGTAGCAGTAGTATTTTGTTTCCCCTTCTTATTGAACTTGTTTGGTCTCATTTATGGATGTAGTTTCTAACAATGGTCTTCATAATGGACTCCTTTTGAACAATGTTTATAGGTAAGTCTTTCTCCCTCGATCTTGATTGTAGCATTACTTTTTTCTTTTCCTTTAAACTTCCCCTTTCCTTTGTCTGCAACTTTAGATGGTTTCTTGCTAGTCTCTTGAGGAACATTCTTGCCTCTTGCTTCTAAATGAGTTGCAAGAACACATAATTCATCTAGACTGGTGGGATTAAACATAAGTATAGTATGTCTCAAATAACTATGTCATTCACCTATGTATTTAAGGAGGTGCCTTGTGAAGACAAATAAACACCCAATATTAATGTTCTTCTTCTAAATTATTGTGTGTAACTTTGGATACTTTAAACTTTAGCTTCTCTAATAATTTTATAATCCATAATTTATTTTTTCATGTAAGCTAATGGATAAAATTACCTTCTTAATGTAGATACAAAATCATTCCAAGAAGAGATACTTTTACCACTTTTCTTCAAATCTTCTTGAGTTCTGGCCTCCCTCCAGATGAGAGATGCACCTTCCAAATGAAGATAAGAAAGCTAGACCTTTGTACAATCATCCTTAATCCTTTGAATCCAGCAATAGACTTCAATTTGATGAACCGAATTATCCAACATTTCAACATTTACTTTCCCATTGTACATAGAAATTCAAACTTGACATCAAACTTAAGAAAATGAGACTTAGCATGTCCTTTTCAAGATATAGAAGGAGTATGTTCAGGTGAGGAAGGAGATGATTATGAAGGTGAAGATGGAGGTGAAGGGGGTGGTGGAGGTGCAATCTTTCTCCCATCACCATCATTAACTTTTTGTTGATTTGAATTGTCTCCTTGCAACCTTGTTGTTCTCTCTTAATGAAACACTTTTACCATCTCAAGCATATCATAGAAATCCTTTTTCAAAGCTCTCTCATCCTCAGACATCAACTCCTGTCCTTCTCCATGTGGCATGACTAGTGGCATTTGAGGATTTTGTGACTTCCTTGAACCAATTTAAGGGTTTGATTCTTCAATAATTCCTTCTCCTCTTTTAAATTTAGACCTTGTAAGCATAAAAAACACTTGCAAAAATAGTAAAACCTTCAAAACAACCATGCTTGGATACCAAACTCATCTGCAATTACAAATTCAAGGTTTCTTGAAAATTTTGCAAGCTAGTTTATGTCTTGTGGGCAGTGGATAAAAATTACAAAAGCACATAAACTTAGTGTTCTTATTTAACTTTTACAGATATAACCAGAGAAAAATATAGAACATGTAGCATCATAAAAAAATAATTTGATGACAGAGTTAACCCCTTCTAGGGTATGTCTCTGGTCGAGCTTAATATTGGCCCTTTCTATTATATGCTCAAAATGTCAATTAAATCAACATAAAATGGTCAAATCACAAAAATAATGATTCCATTGTGTCGAGAGCACCCAAAATCCCCTGTGTAGGCTCTTCTTGGGCTCAAAACCGCTGAAAAATGGCCAAGGTCTCCCTCCTTTTCCATTGCTCTATTATATGTATTGCGAAAACACCAAACTAGAAAAACAAGCAACGTTTTCCTCCTTTACCGTATTCATCAGGTGACAATTTCGTGTAGGCGTGGTGGAAATTCAATAAGCAATCGAGCAATTTGTTGAATCGTTGGTTGGGTATCGTTGCCCCAACTTCCACCTTTGGTTTCAATCATGTGGAGGGTCATATGGCCAGGGGCCGGGCCAGATGCCAAACCTCCTCCTTCAACACCCTCGCTATCTATCATGTGGATTTAACATAGGACTCGAGGCCAGGTCTAACCACCAAACCCCTTCACTTCTACATCTGTCATGGTCTCATGTCATTGAATGGAACTTCGGGGCAAGGCTAACTGCCATGCCCCCTCTACCTTCACCTTTGTATCGTGGTCGTATGGTATGTCATGAGACTAGGGCTAGGTTGATCAAGTGAGCCTGCCAACCCATCTCTCCCACCAAATTGCTGATGGTTCCATATCAAATATAATTGACGACCATAATGGTTTAAGAACCAAATGTGTTTTGTAATGGTAGGAAAATTGTAGGTTAGCTCGGTAAAGGTCTTGGGAGCAAACCCTGCCAGGTTAGTCGGACCCCAAACCAATTTTTTTCATAGAACCTAAAGGCCACATGGCACCCTCCCATTGGGCCACGTGGTGCCTCTTAATTGGTCCAACTAAAACGAAATAACCAATAAAATTCCGCCACCCAGACACCACCCAGACCTATATATCTAAGTGATGTGTCAGCACATGATTGGCTTACGTGACGTCCTTACCTACCTATTCATCTTGCTGACATCAACACCACTTCACTATATGGCTTGCCTAGTTAGTAGCCCAGTCAACCCTTCAAGTTTATTTTTTAGTTGTTTTCCAAAAGCTTCATAGTAAGGTAACGTTCACATACAACGTGGTATTAAGGATATTCAAGCATCATTGGAATCAAAATGATTACATCTACGATTCAACATTGATTTCGAGTGATTTTGCGCACTTTTATTTTTGAACACATTTTTGAGCCCCTGGATCAGAAATTAGAATGATTTGTGTCAACTTTTTAATCGCCATAAATCATTCTGCTCCATTATAACTAGAGATTATCAAAATAATAGATTTTTATCAACCAATTGAATGTTTGTTTTCACATTCGGTTTTCTTAAGTATGTTTTGCATATTTTGTAATAAATTTGGAAGAAATTTTTTATCTGTAGTTTCTATTGAAAAGAATCATTAATTTTGTTGTCATGAATGTAAAATAAGTAACCACATTAATTGAAAACTAAATATACCAAGTTTCAATAATGTACATGCTTTATTTGAGCCTAAGATGTTGACTTCCCATCTACTAATAATGCATATGCATTGTATTGGCACAATATGCACATTTTACATGAAACAAATTCACCCAAATAAGAAATTCAAGTAAATTTCCTATCTTAAATAATAGATATGCATTATGAAGTTTTAGAAAACATGTACACTTTTCATAATTAT